>PVKS010011017.1:0-58129 GCA_004027875.1 Aplodontia rufa
TATTGTATAACTAAGTTAAGTCTAGACCCAAATTCAACCTAAACATTTACCCTAGTGCTTGAATTATTTCAAAATTTGAAGAATCATTTTATGGGTTTCCTCATTTCCTTTTGCACCTGCTCAATTTTCTTTTTTCTTTCTTTGATCCTATATTTTAAATTTTCTATAAGAGACTGAAGGAATACACTGGATATTTCAAAAGGCAGTAGAAAGAGGAGAAACAGAGCAAACTGTCCACTTTAACTCATTCTCTGACATTTTATTAACAATGAAGCCCATTTTTAGGCATCCCAAGTCTTACACTAATGACTTCTTTATTTAATGTGTACTAACATTCCACAATGTCACTAGTAATGTCACTAGAAGCAAATACTCATATTCAGATTAGAATATTTTAAAAGCATATTCACCATCGTTGCAATAAAATGGAATTTTTGAGAAATGCATATATATAAGTTCATATAAATTGTAGATATAAACATTCCCCAAAGACAATGAGGAAACATTATTTTCTTATTTTCCAGAATGTCTAGTAAATATCTATGAAAATAATAGATTAAAGTAATCAATTAGGCATAAAATTTGTATTAAGACCAGAAGAGCTGTTTGCTTTTTTAAAAATGAGATTTTCTTGGTGTAATGCTACAAAGGCTTTCACTAAATAAGAGATGTTACACATTTCATATTTGGGAGATCTAACCTCTTTTGATATTAGAAAAACTGCCAGGGGGCATAAAACATCTAGGAAACAACCATAATGGCTAGTCCTCAGCATGAAAGCACCACCAAAAAGCTAATTAGTTAAATGTGCCAGCAGCTATTCCTTCTATATAGTCATTAACCAAATTTAGTCTGTAGCCAGAACAAATATGATCATATGTTCTTTTCCCATATTAGATGTTTAATATAATTTCAAATAAACTAATTTAAACTAGGGAACTGAAAAACTGCAGGCAGGTTATTAAAGATGATAAAAGACCAGTTGTAAAAGAACATCTGTTGTAAAAACCAAAAACCCCATTAAGAAATCTAAGAAATTATGTAATTAAGTCTTCTATATCCAGTCAGAGCAATAGCAAAATCTCTAAATCATGTAAAAAAAAAATTCAAAGTCTCCAATTAACTAATTCTTTTTATTCTCTTGAAGTTTGCATCTTGTGTGACTGTCCCTTTGAAGAATTATTAGTAAAATCTATTGCTATCTTAATTTAATGGAAGATATATTAGTAAAGTCATCCTATCTAGTTATGATCACCTAGAGCATGAAAGAAAAAATAATTTTTGTCTGTTTCATCAAAGAACGTTAATATAGCATGCAGAGAGCTTCACAAAGCAGATTAAAAATCTTAGTTTGTACAGTGAATTGAGAAATGGAAGCATGATCAACTATGCTATAGCATAGACAGTAATAGAAAATAGGGATATAAGAAAATCATCTTCCTCTTGTTTATCATTGTTAATTTTTTAAATGAGTAATACTTTCCATTGAATCACTGTATTCTGAATCAAAATGTCATGGGATTAAAGGTATGCATTTTTTAAAGAATCACCCAATTTATTTTGAAGGCATAATTCAAGCAATCTCCAACAACTTTTTTTTTCACTAATTCACTTTATGAATGGCAATGTTCTTTCTAGGAAACAAAGTCATTAAGAAATATTAAAGGATATTTCACACTGACTAACTTTCCTATTGGATATTGCAATAAAAGAATGATTAGCAAAATGTAGATTTTTCTTGCTTTTACATCATTATCTTTCTACTTTACACATGAAATTGATAACAATATAATGAATCATGATGTCTTTTCCTAATAAAAAATTACTTGGTAGGAAAAATATAAAAAGAAAAAAAGGCCATTAAATATCATGTATAAATGGGAAGAAAAAATCCTCAAATATTAAATATTTTAAAAATTAAATCTAGTTTTATATTAAAAGAAAAATATACTGTATTTAAGAAACATCTAGTCCACAGATAAAAGAATGTTTGGACATTAAGAAAAGTCAAGATGGAGCAGGAATGGTGGCTCAGTTGTTGGAGTGCATGCCTTGCATGTGCGAGGACCTAGGTTGAACCCTCAGCACCATGTACACAATTAAGTGTCAGAGAAACAAAGGCCAGATGGAAAAATAAATTAAAAAGTGATTTTCTCTTTCTTCTTCTCTCTCTCACTCTCTCCCTCTCTCCTTAGAAAAAGAAAGAAAGAAAGAAAAGTCCAGACATTAGGAAAAGAAATAAGTACATTAACAAATTAAAGGACAAAAATTTGTCAATAGGTGAGAAAAAGAGCAACTGACAAAATTCATATTGGATCACAATTCTAGATGCACTCAGAATTAGAAGTAGTTTTTAGCAGGTCAACATTAACCATTAGAGATCAATAACAAGTACCATACAAAAATAATATTATTATTATCAGGTCAAAACAAGGATGTCTGGTATAAACATTAATATTCCATGTCATTATGGATGTCCTAACCAATGCAATAAGACAAGTAAAAGAAATAAGAGGTGAATATATGAAGGAATAGACAAGATTATCCTCACTTTTAGACATGACTGGTCACATGGAAAAAAATAATTGAACCATCTGAAATTCTATTAGAGGCAGTTAGTAAACAAAAGTGTTGCTTAAAATACTTATTTTAAAATCATTAATAAATTTTCAATATACCTTCAATAATTTGAAATATTATGAAAAAGATTCCATTATTAATAACATTAGCAAATATAAAATGTTCATAAACTCAAAATATTCATAAATAAACTCAAAGAGAATTTTTCAGAACTATATTAACAATTACAACATAATACCAAGAATCACATGTGTTGAAAAAGAACATATATATATATATATATATATTACAGTCCTGAATAGATGCAGTGTTCTCTCCAAGTTGATCTGAAAGTATAGTCCATTTCTCAAAAATGGTCCCAATTCATTGGGTAGGTGAGGAGTTTTACAAAATATACCTAAATGTATGAGAAAATTTTAAAATTCTTACTAAAGGTAGTGACTTGTTTTGGTAGATATTAACATATTATATAATTACAATGCTTAAAACAATGCTATACTAGCACTGATCAGAAAACGGATCCAGAAAATGTAATAAGTAGAAGGTCATTAAAGTGACATTTCAAATTAGTAAAGGAAAATAAATGGTTTTGTTTTAATAACAATAGCTGCTGACTATTCAGAAATTTAAAAGCTAGATTTCTATTTCTAATCTTCTAAAGTGAATATAAAGTGAAGGGTAATTATAAAAAAATTAAATCATGAAAAAACTACAAAATGTTTTTAATAAAATCTGAAAGTGTATTATATCTGTTTTACTCTAGTTTAAAACCTATTTACTAGTTCAAAGATCAAAGTGTGAACATGACAAAGAAGAATAGAAACTCATTATACATGAGTTGAAAAATGAAAAAGATTTAATGATACCTGAATCCCTAGAAGCAGCAGCAGGGAAAGGGAAGGGACTTTAGCACCTGGAAATAGAAGTAGGCTTGGTGGTCAGTTCTCAAGGCAGGGATTGCTACACACCAGCTCAGGATTTCTGGGGAAATGGGAATGGGATGAGAGTAGACACCACTAGGTAGCAATAGGTCTAGGATCAAAGCTAGGATCCCCTCAATTGATCAGAGGAGAAATAGCGTCCCATCCGATGAATTCAGCTGATAGAAAACAATGCAGTTCCATGGCTTGAATGCACCTTCGGCCTGTGTCTGCCTGTCCAAAGAGCAAAGAACTGCCTCCCTCGCCTCCTGGAGTTAACTTAGAGTGGCCACCTCCTACGAGGGACCAAAAAAGCTCAGGGTAGCCCACAAAAAAATAAATGATGCACGATGCCCTGAAACTGTTTCTCTGAAATCTTACTACATTCTTGTAATGCAAATACAATGTTCACCTTAATTCAAAGCATTGTACTACAATAAATTGGTGTCATTTGATTTTAAATGACAAGTTTGGTGCAGGGGAGGGGGGAAAGGACTTCTGAAAGGTCCTGTTTTTGGCAAATGCAGCCCCTCACAGGAGATTTTTCCATGGAACTGTTAACATGTGTTTCTAGGCATAATACATCTACACAAAGTACAGAGGAAAAGACTGACACTGATGGATGTGCCCTTGCAATTTGCCTAAACTGATGTAGAACAAGTAACACCAAATATGAAAGGATGATTTACAGAAATAATTGACATAATATTCAAGAGATAAAGGGTAGATGTACTCAGTCTACAAGAGTTTCATACAAATCCACAGGAAAAAAGAATACCCCAAAAGAAAAATAAGCAAACTAATGAACAAGCTACTTGCAAAAGAACAAATACTATTGCCTAATTAGTGTACATAAATACTTAGAAGATCATTAGAAATCAAAGATATGCAAACTTAAAAATAATAATATAAATTTTACCTTTGATCTCAATACAGGTAAAAAGTAACAAAATCCAGCATTGGTGAATGTATGGGCAGATCAGTAAACTTACCTACTACTATTATAAGTAACTATGAAGAGCTACTTGATAATATCTGTCACAAAACTTAAAGATAGCAATTAACCCAAGAATCTTTATTAATAAAATAATCGTACAACTAAACAGATTATAATCATCATCTTCATATGCAAAGGATACCATGTTACTACCAAGATTCTGATGAATTATTTATTTTTCCAGAATGAAAAGCTATTTCATAATATAAAGACCCTGTCCTCAAAATACACTAAAATCAAGTAAACACAAAGATTTTTTACATGGCACCCACAATTCAAAAGCTCTAATCACAAGAACAAAGAGAGGCATAGAATAAAAGAGGCAGATGGAGACAATGTGAGTCCCATTTGCGCACCTGCGGGGAACAAGTTCTCCGGAACATTTAAAAGCTGTAAGCAGAAGCAGGGACACCTGGCCACTAACCATCTTTCTTTCCCTGGATGAGAATGAAGCCTTGCTAATACTAAATCCAATTCAAGAACCAGAAAAGCCCAGTATTTATGTACAATACCCTAAAGAGAAGTGCACAGATTGTTAATGTAAAGCTCTTCCAGAAGGCTGGTGTAAACTCTGGGTACAAAAGACCCAAGGCACACTCCTCGCTGCTTAGTATAGGTAACATCAACAGCAACTCTGTGATCTATTTGACAACAAGAGACCAGGAAATCCTTCAACAAAATGTGTTGTGCTAAATCAGAAACTTAGTCTAGCTTACAACTCGTGTTCATGTATGTCTCTTTTCACTCATTGGAAATGTGCAACACCTTTAACAACTATGAAGCAATTGAAATTCTAGCCCATTTTCAATTTCTTAAACTATATGTAAACATAATTCCCCCAAATAGGGATCAAAAATGTCCTGGAAGTTGTAAACATAACCTGCTGAACCAAGCAAAAGCTATTCCATTTCTCATGCTTGATATATTCAGGTTATCCTATAACTTGGACGAGGTCATTCATTAATTATGTGTGTCAATGTTATGAGTCTATAATTGCAATCTAGATGTTTTTGTGTGCCTCTCATTATATTTACCGGGGTGTTTTAAATATTTCTAACCTTTGCTACTATTTATCCTCTGAGGCTATATGATGCCAGGATATCTTAACAGAGATGGAAAAGTGCAGTCAATCACTACTCTAAAAAGCTATTCTATAAGAATTCAAATATGCTTTTATTCCTGAATACCCGAAGATTTATCTTTTTTGGAAAACCTTTCAATCAATGTTTTTGGCATTAAACCAATGCTGTCAAGTTTCTGAGACACTCAGAATTATGTTTAACTTACTACCTTTTCAACATTATACAGACTTTCTCATTTTCACCCTAAAAATAACCTTTCATATAACATTAAATTTAACACTAGATGAAAAATTCACTAGCATATAATTTTCCCATTCCCTTCCTGACCATTGGCCAAACTTACAAAGACTCATTTCAAAAGTCCACTAATTAATTGCTTCATTGGTCAAACATTTATTTAACACTACTTAACTAAGCACTGCACAAAACCCTGAGAATCTAAAGTCAAATAAGTCACGATTCCTGCCCTCAGGAAAATTATAGTCTGAGTATGAGTAGAAGACTAAATTAGCAATTTAATTGCAGCAGTAAGCACTACTTACTGATTAAGGGACATGCAGGTGGAGCTTGGAAATCAGATGAACACTAATGAGGATGATCTTATGTTAGGGAAGTCTTTCTAGAGGTGACCTTTGAACTGAGATTTCAAAGAGGAGGAAGAAAGGATGGCATGTCAAAGACGGCAGGGAGAATTATCCAGGAAAAGAAATAGCATATGCATTATCAGAAAGGTCTGATGTGGCAGGATCCATATGCAGAACAATCAGTTCAGCATAGCCGCAGAAAAAGGCACATGCATTAGAAAGAGCAAATAAGAACACTTTCAGGGCAGGTGTAAGTAAGCTAAGGAGTTGGTCATGATACTAAGAGCCACAGGGAGTCATTTCAGGACTTTAAGCAAGAGGAAAATAGATGATATAAGTATTTGGAGGGCACACTAAAAAGAGAACCAACTCCAGAAAGGGAAGTGGAATGTCACTGCAATAACCCAAGCAAGAAATTTTAATAACATCAGTTGATAGAAGCAATGTAAGGGAGAGAACACATTTGCAATATATTTCAATACTGGTGAAATACTGTAACTAGGCATAGAAGTCTATACTGGTTTTGATTATCGACTTGGAGGACCTGGTGGATACTAATGACTAAATAGAAGATAAAATGTTCAAGTGAATGAATAGGTGTGGAGTGAGTCGATAAGATTTGTTTTGAACTTGTTGAGCTCAACATGGAAGTGAATCAATGTAGGCTACAGGTGGTAAGTGATAATCCAGTTCAGAGGTGTGGGGATCATGTATTGCACAGGACATGGTTAAGTCATGAGAGTGGTCTAGGTTACTGAGATGGGTTAAAGATGCAGAAAGAAGAATGGAGGAATCGATATAGAACCCTGGGAACCTCTAAATTGAGGGTAGAATAGTAGGAAGACTAGGAATATCTAATTGCTGAAGGGGGAAGAAGAAGATTCATAGTCATCATCACCCGAAGTTGATGAAGAGCTTCAAGAAGGGCAAGAGTCTCAGATGCTTCAAAGAAATCACTGAGGATGAGCAAGATGAGTGTTCAGAAATGAGAAAACAGACCTGAAATAGACAATGGTAGAGGGGAAAGGGAAGGGGAAGGAGCCAAATCCCAAAGGGCAACATAGGGCAGTGGGGAGTATGGAAGTAACAGGCTAGTGTGATTAATGACAGCAAAGAAAATAACCCAGATGTGCAGCTGATCAGCTGTTAGTTTTAAATTCACTAATTATTATCACATCCAATTCTTCCACAATACATAGTTTGATAACAACCTTTTCAATTAGAAATGAAGTCTTCTGAAAATAGCTTTAATAGAATAGAAAATAATATTTTTCCCTTTCTATTCTGATGCTAAAATTCCAATAAAGTTGCAGCAGTAGCAGGAGCAGCAGCTGGGAATTAGAGTGAATCACCTTGAGTTTTCTTCCAAAGTTACTCAAAATTGTGTTTGTATGCATACACATCACAGCACACAAAACATAATTCATCCTATGAGCATAAATAAATCCATAATATTCACTTCATTGCATCTTATGTTTTTTTAAGGCTTCTCTGTTAATCACCTGATATTTAATGGTAGTGTTTTATATTGAAGGTGACATGCCACATTTTTTTTTCCTAGAGAAGAAATAATTTCTTCCCTAGAGATTAAAATTATTGCTCTCAGTTTTCCTAGTGTAATTGTCTCTATTAATTTTTGAGATTGGCAATTCTCCCATTACCCCTTTTTATAATTATTTTTAGTTCTTCCTTATGGTTGTATCTATGTCTAATTGAACATCAGCTATAAATTATTAATAATTATGATGATTTACATTCATACAGCATTTGCAACCTTAGGAATCCCAAAACACCTTCACAACCTTGTTACATAAATAAATGTCATGCAATGTTAAGAATGATGAAAAAAACAGTCACACATGCTGTTAACATGCTGTTAACCTGGTTCCTAAACAATAAAGATGCTTCACATGACCCAAGCCATCATCCAAAACAGGAGATGCTCCACGGAACAACATCCCACAAGCCCATATCACCTCCCATTACTGACATGGGGCCATCTTTGTTCCCTAGAATATAACTCCAATAGAGTCAAATTGAATTCGTTTTGCCAAAAAAAAAAAAAAAAACTTTTCAAAAGTCTTTAATAAAGTGCAAATACTTTATGCATGCTTTTTAAAAGTAAGATTCATTCTTCTACTAAATGTTTACTGCTAAATGGGGAACTCTGGGTTAATCACACACACACACACACACACACACACACGTGAACCCAAGTCACAAACTGATACACAAATAACCATTTCTTCCTGACCTGCAACAAATCATTTATATTGCCCACTTTAGTTTCATAGGTTTGGAAGGAAAATTCTACTATTTCTGACTTGAATGCTACAATTCTTAATCTGAAGGATCATGAAAGTACACTGAAAGATTCCTCTAGCCACAGATAGTGTGCAGTGAAGTCCTGCCCTAAAACCTCACATTAATTCAGGAATGTATGTCAAACAACCATAATAGTAACTTAGAGCTTCAAGAAAATATCAAAGGATAGGCATTCACCACCAGAGAAACCCTGGTTATTATCTTTCTTCAGGGGCTGAGGGTATAGTTCAGTGGCAGAGTGCATACTTAGCATGGGGACAGGGGCTAGGTTCAATCCCCAGCACTTAAATAAATGTTAAATTTTTAAAAATATGTATGCCATATACAAATATACTTATATATTTCATATGTATTATGTTCCTATATATTTCTACATAAGCATTTGCATATACATGTATTCTTTAAATATGTCTATGTATATGTATATATCTTCCTTCAGTAAAGCACATACGATGTCAATAACCTAATTACCAAAAATACATCCTCTCATTCAATACTGATTTTGTTATAAAAATGACAAGGTAAAAGTGGGGGAACTTGGGATTCAGCAATAAATAAAACCAATAATGGTAACAGACTAACACTTTATGTAGGAAAGAATAGCAAAAACAAAACTTTCCTTAATTTCTGTAGATTAAATAAAGAAATAATAATTACTAAGGATATATATGCTAGATAATGTGCCAAATATATTCTATTATTAATCTAATGATTCTCATGTCAAATAGCTACAGTACAATCTTGCATCTGTTAAGAATATATCCTCTTAGCTAAATTTTGAAATATGGAAATTTTGGTGGAGGTTTCTGGTCTTTAAAACCACATTTATGTTTAAATTAATTGTTTCCTGTATAAATCTTCAGTGTAATCTCTATTTAAATTTTCATTAAAGATTGATTTTTCTTTTCACTTTTGTTTTATTTTTGTTTGTTTTGTTTTGTTCACAAAGACTTCAGCATTTACTGAAATAGTTTTAGAAATAATTTTCTCTAGTTTCTGCACTTGGAACTCACAGCAGTACTATCTTGGATCTGAACTGATATGGAATTTGGCATTCTACTCTTTATTCCAACTTCTATTTTCTATCACTTTATTAGATAACTCCATTTTTCTTTTCTGCCACCATCACCAACAGTTGATTTTCTTTTCAGTCTCCCTTATACGTATATAAAGAAACAGATTTTTACAGCTTCAAGAGAAAATCAGCATAGTTGGTTTTCTCAATAGCTAAGGGAATCAACTGCTCCAAGCACACTCTGCTACAACAGCATGGAACTTTGAAAGTTGCTCTCAAATATACAAACATGTGAGAGCACTAGACCCACAAATGCAAGAGCCACTGTTATTGTGTCTATGTCCACAGGAAAAGGAAACAAGCTCAGAAAAACTGAGCAATGTACTCTAGCCATAAGCTGTCAACTGAGGTCTACAAAGCTCCAAAGACTGTATTCTCACTTTTACAACATAGCATTGCTCAGCCTGTCCAGCACAGTAAATGGTGGTCAGAATTCTGTTTCTTTTACATAAACTTGCTTTCTAACACTTTAATAAAAATGAAACAAACAGAAAGAACAACAAAACACTCCCTCCTAGTCTCATTAAGGAAATTACCCAGTTGTGAGGTTTTAGTTATATTATTCTGTTATTCCATTTCTTCATCAATGAAAATGAACAAGCTGTCAGGTTTTAACAAGCTTCAAGATCCTAAGACTCTGCAAATGCATTCCTGGATAGATTCACTTCTAGGAAAATCTGTGTATAAAATTGTGTACAAGTATACAGTGCAGGGCAACAGAGAGATTTTGGGGGGGTTTTAAATTTAGTTAAATCAAATGTCCCTAGTGCTGTAAAAGGTTTAAGAATACACATTTGCTTAGGCCACATCTAAGTCATCCAGATTTCATTTTAATGAAGTCCAAACTAATGCTATGTTTCTACAAAATTTGAAGAATGCATATTGTATATAAGTAGAACCCCAGTTGAATTGTCCTGAATGCATTCACATATAGTTTTCTTTCTTGGCACTGAAGCAGGAAAACAGTTCTTCAGATTCACAGAATTTTCTCATTCGTTTCTAGCACTAAATTATTAAACCCTCTAGTCTAATATGTATCAAGCTAGAATGCATATGATAACCATAGTACAGGTGAGATTCACATGGAATTCACCTACTGATCGATGACAAATTGGTGCACAGAAATGCTATTGAGCTGACAAAGACCATAGAGTTAAGAGTAAAACCAATGAGATCTGGCTTCGTATGCTCTTTTACCTTGCACTATTCTGACTCAAAAATGATTAGGAAAGAAACTGCTGGGTATTACATAATCACCACCTGAGCTTTTGAATCTGAATACCAAGAATGTGTGTGTATGTGTGTACATATGCCCATTTCTGCAAGTGTGTGAGTTTGTGAGTGTGTGTTCAGTGTTCCCATATTGATTCTAATGAGCTTGTATCCAATGCATGAAAATTACTAAACTAGCCCACCTGCTACAAATAAAAATAAAAACTATTTGCTATTCTAAGAAAGGAATAGTTTGTGATCCAAGCATTTGGTCTATTGTTTGGAAAATAACATAAAATATCTTTGCTTAATTCATACATGCATATAAAATGCCCACAAGGGCACAGAGTTATATGAGCATAGATTTCTCCCCTTCCTGCTTTTTTTTCTTGCAACTGATTTTGACAGAAGAATTGAAATATCCTCAGGAAGACCAGTCCAATGCAAGCTGACAACTATGTCAAGAAAAGAACAATGATTTTCAGGGGCACAACAAATACAGTTAAAATCCTATCTTTGTCATTTTTGAAAGGATAAAAATACAGGAAAGTTATTTAATCTTCCTGAGCCTTAGTTTCCTTATGCATAAAATGGAAGAATAGGGGGCTGAATCGGTGGCTCTGCAGTTACCACGCTTGCCTGTCATGCGCAAGTACACGGGTTCAAACCCCTGCACCCAAGTACACAACTAAGTGTCAGAGAAACATGTGAAAAACTCAATAAAAATTGATTCTCGCTGTCTCTCTCTCTCTCTCTCTCTCTCTCTCTCACTGTCCTCCTCTCTTTAAAAAAAATGAAAGAATAGGAGCCACTTAAGAGTGGATTCAAATCACAACTCTGTACCTACTTCTTGAAGATTAATCCCCTCTCTAAAAAGGGGATTCCAAGAGTGTCAACCTTAGAGATTGATGAGAGGCATTAAGTTACATAGCTTATGCATTACTACTATTAGATTGCTGTAGCAATTAAATTAAACCTTTGTGACAAAACTTGCCCAATAAATTATTTCTAAACTTGATGATTTTCTTCATTTTTTAAACCTTACATCCAGGTGGAACAGCAGGAAAAACCATCCATACTAGATATGCTCCATCAGAGGTCATCCACCATCAGAGAAAGTAAAAAAGCAGGGATCAGCTTGAGGCCATGTGTGTGGACTGTAAAACTGCCAAGCAGTTGGAGGGAGGGAGTAGCAGGGTTATCAACCCAGTGGGGAACCTTCAACTTCCAAGAGAAGCCCAACTAACATGGGGGCAAAGTAGGGGAAATGCGGGATTGGGAAGAACTCAAATTGGGGAGATCATGAACTGGCATCAGCCTTGGCTTGCTCTGTCAATAGCCATGTGTTAACAAATGTGA
This sequence comes from Aplodontia rufa, assembly GCA_004027875.1. Taxonomy (NCBI): domain Eukaryota; kingdom Metazoa; phylum Chordata; class Mammalia; order Rodentia; family Aplodontiidae; genus Aplodontia; species Aplodontia rufa. Next base: position 12,135 of record PVKS010011017.1, read on the forward strand.
ATGTGCAGCAACAATTCCCTCCAATATATAAGACTATGTTGAAAAAAAAAATTACCCTACAGCAGTGTCCTGATTTGGGAGCATTTCAATGACTCACATCTGCTTCAGATCACAGCCCCTTCCTAACAACAGGCACCAATCCTTACAAGACCTGCTTTCCCAGCCTTCTCAGCCCACCATGCTCACCATTATCAAGCCAGCATCTTGTCCTCTGCACCTGCACTCCTACCCTTCCTTCTGTCTGGAGTATAACCCACAGTGCACATCCCACCAGCAAACTCTAACTCATTCCTATAAGACCTGGCCAAATGCTACTACCTTCTCTAAGTTCCTCAGTCAGAATGCACCATCCCTTCCACTGGGCTTCCACAGAACAGACATATATACCTCCATTATTAATTCCAGTTGCTGATTCATTCTGATAGATTTGAATAGCTGTCTTTGAAGGCACTGCATTTCCTCTAGATTTCAAGTTTCAGGAAAAGAGGGTCTATCTAACATTCTATATTCATCTCCACAGAAGCTGATCTCCTGTACTGCAAATAGTTGAAATAATATTTGTGTACTGGAAGCTGCCATGACCCTAAACAGAGCCCAAAGCAAAATTCATCTTGATCATTTGGTACATATCATGATGCCTTTAGCTCAGGTATATACTAAATCAACGTGTGCTCTGAAAAGTAAAGCATAAAGTCTTTAATATCTAGTGCATAACTGAGCTTGGGGCATAGGTAGTAAGATTTCAGTGAAAGGATGCAACTAATTGGCAGTTTAAAAAGTAATTCTCCCATATAAAGATATTATAGTTTAATGTACTGTAATGCAGATCCAATAAAACCTCCATTTTCATTTTCAGATATTTGAAAGCATACATGCTAATGTCCTGGCAACCAAGATAGAGTTCAGTGTGTGTGCGCTATTAAAATAATCCAGTAGCTCAGCGGGTACGGTGCTTGCCGGGCATGTGCAAGTACAGGGGTTCAAACCCCAGCACCCACGTACACAACTAAGTGTCAGAGCAACAAAAGCCAATAACACTCAATAAAAATTGATTCTCTCTCTCTCTCTCTCTCTCATACACACACACACACACACACACACACACACACGGTCCTCCACTCTTTAAAAAAACAATAATATACTTTTTATATTATACCCTACACTAATCCTCCTGACAAATTTTTAAACCTATACTAAATTAGATCTCAATCCAATCATAAAAAAAAGAATATTCACCTGAAGTTGAAATGCAGCCCTGGATAACCATATTATTTTATGTTAGTATTCCTTAAAGAAATTATGCCAAAAAGATGAAGAATATAAACAATAACAGATGCTGAAGGGGTTGTGGAGAGATAAGAACACCAGCACACTGTTAGTGGAACTGCAGACTGGTACAGCCACTCTGAAAAGCAGTGTGGAGAATCCTCAAAAAATTAGGAATGGATTCACCATAGGATCCAGCTATCCCTCTTCTGGGTATTTTCCCAGAGCAGTTAGAATCAGTACTTACAGCAACACAGCTAAATCTATGTTCACAACAGCTCAATTTACAATAGCTAAACTATAGAAGCAACCAAGATGCCCCTCAGTGAATGAATGGATTCAAAAACTGTGGTACATATATACCATGGAATTCTACTCAGCAATTAGAAACAATGATAATGCAGCCTTGAAGGTAAATGGACGGTAGTGGAAAAAAATTTTGCTGAGCAAAGTTAGCCAAACCCAGAGAGTCAAGAGTCACAAGTTTTACTCATTTGTGGAGGCTGGAGCTAAACTCAGGCTTGGATAAAAGGGTAGTCAAACATGTGTTAGGCCCAGCAAACACATAGCATCACATAAACACATAATCTAGGACAACCATAGATATGTTGGGGGGGGGATAGGTGGGGGGAATGAGAACTGGAGGGAGAATAGGGTGGGATCTAGGGAGAAATCAACAATGTAACATAATCTTTACCCCCCCCCCGAGAATCCAGTAATACTTATGCAATCATTTAATTCTGGAAAATTCACAATCTAAGCATTTATATCCTTGCAGGGGTGATATATAGAAAAATCAAGAGACTGGGATGTGGGTGATGTGGGGGTAATTCTCGTTTAAGAACATATGCCTATCATATTGTAACTTTATATGCATTTATGATTGTACAATAACTCAACTCTTAATAAAAACTTTAAAAAATCCAAAAAAGAAATTATGCCAAATGTGAGCACTGACATTTTCAAATAGGATAATTAATATTTGAGCAACTTCTCCAACAGCATAGTCTAGTACATATTATATAGTAGTTGTGAGTTCTTCCTCCTTCATACATACAAAAGTACTGGTGGAGAGATATTATTTAGAATAGTGATTCTCAATGTAGGCCACAAGCCCCCAATAACCCCCAAAATCCTTTCAAGTAATCTGCAGGGTGAAAACCATTTTCATAATAATATTAAAATTATATTTGCCTCTTCTGTTGTGTTGATATTTGCACATTTCACTACAAAGCAGACAGTGGTGCCAAACTCTACTAGTAGTTTTCATATTTCTCACAACTGCATACCTGCAGTGAAAAAAATAGCTAGTTTCACTTAAGAATTGCTGTGATAAAACCTATTGATTTTTTTAAATATTTGCTTTGAATCTTTTTATTTTTATTTTTATTTTTGAACAACCATACAAATTTTTAACAAAATAATATAAAATGTGTATAGTTTCTGGATACTAGATTTACCCCCCGGAGTGCGCCCCCCCAATTTCCCACCCATATCCCTCTCTTCCCTTACCCACAATATCTCTAAAAAAAGTATTAGGCTACTGATTTTTAAAATCTTGATTGCTTTAAATTAAAAGCTTCTCAGTATTCCGTATGAATAAATGTCAGTACATATAAAACATACCTGTTATAGACCAAAGGATGATGGCTGACTGGGAGGAGCAGGAGAATTTAAATGACTGAGTTACAACCCTATTAATGGCACATCGCTTGTATTGGAAAAAAACATGACTTGAGTGTTTCGAAGATTTCTCTCAAAAATGAACAAAGTGAATGGATGGCAATGGAAGAAATCGTGCTGAGCAAAGTTAGCCAAACCCAGAGAGTCAAGTGTCCAATGTCTTCACTCATTTGTGGAGGCTGGAGCTAAAGCCAGACCTGTGTGAAAGGAAGTCAGTCTCATGTACTGGACCCAGCAAAGGCGTAGCAACACAAAACCTAGGGCAACCATAGATATGTATGGGGGAGGAGGGGAGAGGGTGCCAGTCGGGGAGGGGAGGGGGAGAGAATAGGGAGGGATCTAGGGGGTAATTCGGATTTAAGAATATATGCAGATCATATTGTTACTTTATATACATTTTTGATTTACAGAAACTAAATTTCTTAATACAAAATGAACAAAGTGAACCTGTTAGCTCAAGAAAAAAAAACTGACAAAACCTTTTTTTTTTTTTTAACCACTGATAAAATGTGAACTTCTAAGTGAAAATATTTTGGAAAATTCATATCCCCCCCAAACCTAATCAGGCTTCATTAATGAGACTTTTCTAGTTCTACTGGGAAAATATTAACAAAGAGACTGTTTCGTTATTATTAGATAAAATATTCCAAAATTTTAAAGAGATACATTACTTAACAAACCCATCATTTCCAATTATTTCAAAAACGTCTATAGTTAAAAGATCTATTCAAAGCACATCATAGATCAGTGGATTTCAATTTATTGATACAGTCTCAGATTCTAACTTGGGACTTCATAAAAAATACTTTTCAGGGTTGAGGATAGAATTAAAGATGATCAGAAAAATCTATTAAAATGCTCTTATATGTTATAACTGCATATATGTGAGGCCAGATTTTCTTTATTCTTCAGGTATAAATTAATAGTACAATAAATTGAATGTGTAGAAGATATGAGAATGTAAGATGTGTCCCACTAATTTACACATTAAAAAGACTGCAAAATACATAAAACAATATCTTCTCACATTTTTTCTTTTGTAATATTTTATTATAATGCTATTCATCTTTAAAATAAATGATTTATAATTATTATTTTAATGAATTAAATAACTATTTGAACTCCTTCTCATTTTCAATTTGGAATGTAAATAATCAACAGATAAAATGCACACAAACAAAAGCTTTTTTGAGTCTTTAATAATTGTTAAGTGTACAAGTGTGTTGGGAACCAAAATGAGAACTGCTAACTTAAAAAATATGTTGGGGGTCTGTAGTGGTGGCTCAGGAGTTATAATGCTTGCCTGGCATGTGCAAGGATGCAGGTTTGATTCCCAGCACCACATACACAACGAATTGTTGGAGCAATGAAAACCAGATGAAACTCTAAGTAGAACTGATTCTCTTTCTCTCCCTCTCTCTCACTATCTCTCTCTCTCTTTAAAAAAAAATATATTTATATATTTTAAATTTATGTTGGTATTTCCCACAATGTGATAGAAAAAAAGACAAATTCTTTGGCAATGCTATTTTTTATTCCATTGAGTTTAGTTCCTTATCTACAGGGTCAATGATCTATGTAACTTTTACTTAACAACCATTTCTCAGTCCTGTTTCTCCATCAGCCAGATACAGTGGGAGAAAGCACAATATAAGACCTAATTCTGATAGGGTACTTCCACTTCCCATTGTTAATCCCAGAAGGATGTATTCATATATGTACCCCATCTCTCGTCTCTTCTTCCTGGGCATATATCCACTTAAATGTTGCACAGAGAGCTCTAATAGGTCCAAAATAAACCCTTCAATTGCTCACTTACTTGCAATTTCCCTGCTTCTGCCCTGAGGGATTCTTTCCTAATATCAACACTAGGCATAAAACATGAATGTCTTTTTTTCTTTTGTGATGATAAATCATAGCTTTGAACTTCCTTCTTTTTTTTATTCAATTCCACAATATGACCTCTGCTTATTCTTCCTAAATCATAGTTATTGAATTTCTTCTTCTACATTGAATTTTCACAAGATTATTAATTTTATTCAGTGTTTCTTTCCTTCCAAATAGTATACATGACCCTCACAAAAAGGATTCATAATCACATCGGATATGTGTGTGAATTCTACCTAATGCTTCTCTCAGTTCCTCGTAAATAACTCAGAAATAGATATACAAGATGTTTACATGACTTTGAAAATTCTCTTGCTGATGTACACATATTTTTGCCCCAACAAAAGCTAAATGATTACTGCTTACTAACGTGGCAAAGGGTACTTTATCACAAAATACTAACATTAGACTTTTAATGAGATGATTAAAAATAGAACATGGAAAAACTCAATATGGAAAACACTAAAAGACCTGAGACATATTAATTTAAATATCATACTCCCTGGTTATCAGAAAAACATGACAACATACCTTCAAAGTATAACCATACTCAAGGAAATACATATTACATCGTAATATTCATTTTACTGAAATGGCATTAAAAAATCGTTAAGAGTCACTGAATATTCTCTAATATTATGAATCTTAAGTTTAGGAATAATAAGAAAATTTATTCATCATGTCTTGAATAGAAAAATGAAATTTTCAGAATTAGATATTATTATTGTTCTATTGAGACCACCATAATAATTCTGCCCTAAAAGCAAATATTTGTAAATAAGATGCTAAATTTAAACTTATGACATCTAAAATTATTCAATAAAGCATGAAATATCTTGCTCATCACCATCTTTCACACAAGGTATACACAATCTAAATGATCCTTTCGTGGAAAACATGAGGGAGATACCAATGCCAACATTTATTGAGTCCTTCCAATGTGCCAGGTCGATTTCTAAGCACCATTCCTATATTATCTCATTTACTCCTCAAAATAATATGAGGTCAGAATAATTTTTTCTTCTGTCTACAGATGAGGAAGCTGAAGCACATATTTACTTCATCCACCTGATTAAGTGGTGGAGCCAGGATTTGAGCCCTTGAAGAATTACTTAGCTCATAGTTGCAGTCCTAATTACTGTGGTGATTATGGTAATTACTACAATAATTAAGGTTTATCACCTCTAATGATAACACTATTGGAGAAGCAGGGAAAAGTGGTAGTGAAAAACTATGTGTCTAAAAGAGAAAACAAAGAACCTTTATAATGTAGACAACATAGGACGAATGGAGTCAGATTCGTTCTCTTTAACTCTGTAGCTAATGTGAAACAAAGCAGAAGTGGGACTGAACATCCAGATCCAAAATCTGTTCTCAAGAGTTGGAAGAAAATGGATAAAACAAATATGAAGTCAAAGTAAATCCTTTGAAAGCTCTTTACAGTCATATATAATCATGACCTCCTTGAAACTGAGGAGGGGACATTAAGGTTCCTTTCAATCCAGTAATTTTTTCTTAGCTACACTGAGCTGAAAAATAATCATGCACATGCGGGAATTTATATACACAGTTAAATATACGCATAGTAAAATCCATCCATTTTAAGTATACAAATTGTTGTGTTTTTATACCAATACTATAACCACCATCACAAGCATGACTTAGAATATTTTCATAACCCCGAATGTTTCCTGTGCCTCTTTGCAGTCAATTCTCTGCTCCTGGTCATTTTTTAGGGAAACCCCAACTTGCCTTCTGTCAGGAGATTTTTACTTTTTAAAAAAGTTAATATAAATTAAAAGATAATTTTTTTAAAAATTTTTTTCTGGTTTCCTCTGCTCAGCACAAAGCATTCGGCATCCACCTGTGTTGTTTTATCTATCAGTTCATTCATTTCCCCTTTCTATCATTAGTATATAAAAATTAACCCATTCACTAGTTGATGGACATTTTGAGTTGTTTTGTTTTCCCATTATGACTAAGGCATCTATGAATATTCAAGTACAATTCTGTGTAAAAATATGGTTTGTTTGCACTTGGGGTAGATACTTGAGAGAATTTCTGGATTATATGGTAAGAACATATCTAATCTTATAAGAGTCTCTCAAGCTAGTTCCCAAAATAGCTATGAGTTTGCATCCCTGACAGAATATATGAATACCAGTTCCTTGACTCCTCTACAATGCTTGGTGTCAGTTATTTCAATTTTAGCCAATCCAAAGGTATACAGTGATTTCTCACTGTGGCCTTAATTGTATCCCTCTGATCAGCAGTCCTCTCACAAATCTTTCCATATGCTTATTAATCATTTCCATATCTTCTTTAATTATCTCTTCAAAACTTTTACCTAGTTTTTAAAAATGAATCATTCCTTATTATTGACTTGTAAAAGTTCTTACTTCATCCTAAATCAAGTCCTTATTAATTATATATATGATTGTATATAATATTCATTTTATAAACAAATATGTAATATTTCTTATTATATATAAAACAAATATTTTATTTTTTCATAACTATATATTTTGACAAATACTTCTAATTTTGGTGAAGGTCAATTTATCATCTCTTTCTTTTAGGAATAGTATTTTTTCCTTCATGGATAAAAAATTTGCATCTATCCCAAAAGTACAAATTTTCTCTAATATTTTCTTCTGGAAATTTTAGGGTTTCAGCTCTTACATGTAAATCTATGGTCCAAAGAAAGATTTGATTGTTCAACAAATAAATTTCTGAATAAAATAAATTAAAAAAATAGAAATAGGGTGTGGGTAAGATGGGGTAACTATAGTTTAGGATCAAATGCATATCATATTATTACTTTATAATTATTTATGATTGTACAACAACTCAACTCCTTAATAAAAGATTTTCAAAATAAAAAAAGAAATATATAAAGCATTTATAAAAGTTGAGAAATAACATAATAAACTGCTATTTACCTGTTAAAAAAATATATGATATCAGGTAAGGGTTGAAGTCCATTTTAGAAATATTGACACCCATTTGTTTCATGACTGTTTTGTGAGAACATTTCCATTTCTTTTTGTATTGTCTTTATATCATTTATGAGAATTATTTGAACGTATATGAATCTATTTCTGGATTCACTGTCTTCCTCCGAACAGTTATATCCATATGCTTATTCTCGACTGTCTTTATTACTATAGTTTTATATTGAGAATTCAAAACAAGTAATATAAATTACTTGGGGTTTTCTCCTTAAAAATTGCTTTGCTATTGTCTCTTTTTAATGTACATGTCAATTTTAGAACTATTCTGTCAATTCATTAAGAGAAGAACAGCATAAATGTATGTATATAGGTATATGTATAAATATAAATACATGCATATACACATACATATATGTGCGTGAGAGACATCTACATATATTTCAGTTGGGAGGTAAGACACATACATTTAAAATGACAAGAATAAAATAGCATGAAGAATATGAAAACATTAACATTAATAGCACAGAAACTACTTATTACTTTATCTCATCTATAGTTCTTTTATATTCAGTCACTAAACAAAATGTAGAAATGCAATTTTCAGTTCTCGTGACGTTTTTATCTTTTATATCCTATTATTGTTGCATTCTTAAGTTTCTGTTGATATCACAATGGACAAGTAAAATTATGTCTTAGGAGTACACTTATACTTGTTACAACTTTCCGTATCCTGTATATGGGTTTGCATTGTGTATTTATGTGTTATTTGCTTGAATTTGGGTCTCTTTAAAGAACTTGTGCTCATTTGAGCTGGCATAGAAGACACCACCCCTGCCCTGCCTCGTGTTAGCCAATGCCCCTCTTATGGAGGTCTCCAAGGAAACACACACCTGGTGGAGGTGAAGGAAGGCATAAATACAGTTTAATTTGCTATGACTTTGGCTTCAAACTCCATGTAAATTCATTAACTGAGGAGAAAATATGGAGGGCTTCTTGCCCCTTATTATTTAGGAAAATGAAACCATTACACAGGAAAGGGCATAATTCTGAGTTGAACCATACCAACCCATGCCAGGTCTTCTAAGGCCTGACAGCAATGTTTAGACAGTGGCCATACAGGACAAAGCACATCCACAGGGGAAAAAGTAGGATGGCTCAGCCTGCTTAAAGACATCTCAGTGATTGCTGTTCCTTCAGGAAATCTAATAAGAGCCTTGTCCTTGTGTTTTTATCCAGAAGATTATTCCATCCAGTAACAGAGTGGTCAAACCTTGAATCTGACCCATGCAAATCACTCCCTTCCTCCTTAGGTGAAGTGGAGAAGGGAAATCAATGAATAGGAAAGTGTACTTACCCTAGAAGCCCATGACAGCCATTAAACGTGACTAGCTATTGTCTAATGGAGTTTGCTATTCTATGCTTCCCAACAGCTGCAATTAGAATGGGGAAAGCATTTGCAAGAAAAAACACTTCCTCCACTTCCTCGGTGTTCAGTAGCATCATGTTCACAGTGTGAGCGTCAAAGAAAATGCTGATGTGTTAAAATTAGTACTTCCCAACACAGTAGGATGTAGGGCAGACTCAAGTGGAGGACATTCCTAGACCCTGAACCCTATGACATCAAAGTTCACAGGCTTTTGTTTCCCCAGTGTTTACAAAACGATGTGCGATCTTAACCTTGAAAGAACAAAACTATACACTGAGAATTTCAGGAAATAACACAAATTTTAGCAGAAAGGAATCTGATTGCCCTGATAGAAGAATTTAACATGGTGTTTGAACAAATCTTTTCTATCTGAAGGTTTTCGCAGTAGTTTTGTTTTTCCTAGGCTCTTATCCTTCTCATAATTCAAGAAAAATTGTCAGAATTTCTTTTTGCCATTGATAAAATTTGAGCTTCCATTTGAAAATCAATATTTTGGAAAACTCATATCCTCCCCAAATCTAATCAGACTTTCCTGATTGGTCTTTTCTGATTACACTGGTGTGGAGGATAACAAAGTAGTTGTACTGCTAGTATTTGATAAAATATTCCAACATTTTAGATACATAACTCAATGAATCAAGTCTAAAGGCTTTCCTACCTACTCAGCCCTACTCTCTTCTCACCGTCTTCTCTGTTTAATTATCTAAGCACCGCTCATGTTGTAGTTGTTTGCTTCTTAACAAACTGCTGGCTTTACTAAACAGCATCCTCCTGAGGGCAGGGACCATATTCTTTGTCCCATTTCTAACAATGACTGGTGGATAACAGGCATTTATCAATAATCTGTTGAGTAAATAGTACGATTAATGAACGTAGATTTAACAATTTTAATTGGCTACCTTCAGAGCAATGTCCTATCTTGACTCTTTTGATATTTGAAGCATCGAAAATAGAATTGAATCAAGATCTAGTTCCAATTCCTTTCATTGTATCTGTGAGTCTTAAATATATTACATAACTTTTATATGTCTCTGTTATCAAATTACATAATAACACTCACTCACGTGCACTACCACATAGGACTGTTGGGGCTAAGGAGAATACACATGTGAAAAACATGGAGCACACACACTCACATACATGCACACATATGTATAAGCTTTAAAATGAAAAGCATAAAGAAACCTGGGATTATTATTGTAGTAAGGTAAAATTCAGGGTAATTGGAAACTAAAAATATTCAACATTGATGAATTTAAAATGTATCATCACAAGAAATCTTACACTCAGATATAAAGTAAGAAAAACTGGGGCATTTTTATTAGGATCTTTTCACCATTGAACACACACATTTGTTTGAATATAAATTACAAACAACAAGATTATTTTTCAACTCAAATACTAGCTGAATGCTAGCTAATTAAAGTTTATGATGGGGACAGAAAAAGTACACAATATATAGTTTAAAGCAATTTAAGTTTTTCCTAAACACTACCTAGTTAATTTTATTTAACCTTTTTAAACTGCTTTCAAGTGATTTGAGCCCATCAGTTTTATACACTTGTGACATTATCTCCTTTGCCAGGAAACTATGAAAAGTCTTTTCAATCATAGTGATTAAGTAATCATATTCACTTATCCATAAAGGGAAGTACTTAAAATCTTAGAGAAGTATCACTGGATAATGACATAGCATTTAACAATTGATTCCTTATTCAAACCCAGTGATAGAGTTGGTTAGACTAAACAAGTACTATTATTTCCAGGAACTCTTGAAATGTACAGGGTTAATTTTTCACATTAAATTATATCAGTCAGTATAGTCCCTTATGCTATCAAACAGGGTTACCTAAGCTTGCACATGTCAATTAAACACAGATTTCCCATGGCACCATCCAAAATGAAGTATTAAAATCTGAGGCAGGAAGATCATGAGTTTGAGGGCAGCCTCAGCAATTTTGTGAGACCCTGTCTCAAAATAAACAATAAAAAATAGTGGGGATGTAGTTCAATGGCAGAGAGTCCATGGATTCAATCCTTAATGCCACAAAAATTAAAAATAAATGAAACTGTAGGTTGCTAACTTTTTAAAATAATGCATTTCATTGATGTGCAATCATGTCACATCTAAATTATGATGCTCTAAAATTGTACTAAAGAAGGTGGTTGTTGTTTGCAACACTTCAAACATTTTTTATTCTTATTATTCAATTCTCTAGATTAAGGAAGTAATAATTATATAGGTACTGACTCTGGGAACATTTTCTGTAAATGCCAACCAAAAGTTAACACAAACTCAAATGTCATTTGATTTATCCAAGTCACTATTCAAAGGTACAAAGCCTTAAAAACTTCTACTCTTAGATGATATCTCTATGAAATTAGAAAAATTCATCTTGACAGTGTCAAGGGGACACATCCTTCCTTTCTACATATTATTCTTTTATTCCTCTATTTCTATAAAGAGGGGTGTGTGTGCGCACGTGTGTGTGTGTGTGTGTGTGTGTGTGTGTGTGTTTCTGCACGTCCATGAACACATTCTACTGTAAGTTTAAAAACTCTTATTAGAATTTCACTTTATGCATGTTTCAGGTCTTAAAGCCACTCAGCTGAAACCATCCTTGAGTTTAGTAACTGTGTTATTTTATTTTCATAAATATTTTGTATGCGAAGGCTGCTAGAAATTTATGGACCAGCTATTTTCTGCCTCAGTACCAGTGAAGCACATTGCTATCATGTTCACTAGCCAAAAGATTATTTCAAGTAAAGAAAAAAAAATCCAACATGAAATGATATTTCTTTATTCATATTTTAGTACATTATTGTCCAAAGTAGTACCATTTAAATTTTGCATCTGCAGCCTGCTTTAAAGGCTCAGAAGGTACAAAACTGATGAAGCACTCAACCTATAAAGGCATAAAAAGAGAGCATTATGCAAATATTGCAATAAAAATCTCATTATTTTTTAACAATATCCATGCAGATAGACCATGTTTAAGAAGAAAAGAAAACTTTCTCATCCAGATCTACCAGTTCATTATAGACTTTAACAGTGAAAACACCGTTTATCTCTCTCGCCCCAAGGCAGTTTCTATAGATGAGAAGTGTCAGTTCTGTTTATGATTTTAACTGAAGTTTAACTAGTAGGATCAAAAAGATATATCCAAATAATTCTTACTTAATAACTATCTGCATGAAGTTCAGGAAATATCAGTCTGAAAATTTTTTTACAGATGGCAAATGTCATTTCAGGAAATAAACATGAAAACAGAAAAATGAAACTGTACTTAATTTTTGAATGTATGTGGAAATGGGAGCAGTGGTCATCAAGAACACCACAGTTTCCTCAAATGCCTCTTTAGCACTCTAGAATTCATTGATTCCAGAATCGGTGACAACTCTGACATACTGTCATTAACAGCTAAGTTGGGAAAAGCAAACGTGTTTTCCTCCTTAATAAAATGAAAATATTACAGACTAAGAGAGAAAAAAATGTTGGCAAATCTTACACTGGTTTTGTTTGGAAATATCCTAGCAAATTAGCTGGAAGAGTCTAATTTCCATTTCTTCAATGCGTAGAACAAAGACTGACAGATTTAGGCAATCAAGTCATATTTTTTATGATGCTGATTAAAACTGAAATAGTCATGAAATGCTGCTTCCTACAAGGAAGAATGCACCTCAGGAGTCACTGAGAATGTCCACATGCATTAATCAAGTGTCCTTGTTGAGGTACACCTATGTCTTACATAGCAATATTTTCACTGGGTGGATTTTAGACTCAAAATTTTTATTTTTATCACTGTTTGAATACTATTGTATCTATGCTTGTTCAACTCCAACCATCACAAAAACAACCACAATGATGATACACGCACCCCTATTCACACACCTAATTATATACAGGCTGCAAAGAATGTTTGAGTTCACTTCTAATAACATTCCAGCAATTGAGGTTAATTAAACGTTTCTTGAGGAGCTACATAAAACTGTTTGCTAAAAATATTTTTCTCAGATTTATGAAAAACAACAATAGTCTAGGGCCTCAATTTTGACCTATGACAATCAGAGAGCAAAACCTCTAATGTGTCAAAAAATGATGGGTAAATGATAAATTCAACAAATGGTGGTTATTTGGGCTCGGATATGAAGGTGGCCCCTGAAGGTTCATGTGTAGAAAATGCAGGAATATTCAAAGGTGAAATGATTAGACTATTAAAGTTGTGACCTGAACAATGGGGGTTTAATCCATTTGATGGATTAATAATTTGAAAAGACTATTGTACTGCATGGTAACTATAGGCAGGGAGGGTTTGGCTGAAGGAAGTAGGTGACTGAGGGTGTGCCTCTGGGGTTTATAGTCTATCCCTGGATCCCTCTGTGCATGCTCTTCTTCCTATCTGTCTCTCTCTCTCCTTCACAGAAGCCATGAACTGAGCCACTCTCCTCAGCCTCACCCTTTGCCATGATGCTCTCTTACCAGGCCCAGAGCAATGGAATTGGATAGTCATAGGCTGAAGCCTCTGAAACTGTGAACTCCAAATAAACTTTTCCTCCTCCTAACTTGATCTTGTCAGGTATTTTGGTCAAAGCAGCAAAACACTGACTAACACAGTGGTGGAACATAAACATTTACATGAAATAAAATGAATTTAGCCATACACTTCACACCCTTCACGCCAATTAACTCAAAATGAATGGTAGACCTAATGGCATTATCCATGCATTAATAAAAAAACAGTTGATAAGCTGGACTTCATTAAAATGGGAAACTTTGGCTCCATGAAAGACATTGTCCAGAAAATGACGTGACAAGCCACCGACTGGAAGAAAAGATTTACAAAAGACATCTGATAAAAGACAGTTATTCCAAATATACAGAGAACCCCCAAAACTCAATAATGCTAAAGCAACCTCATTTTAAAATGGACAAAAGATGTGAATAGACATCTTGCCCAAAAAAGATGAATAATATTTTAATTAACTATTTATATTAGATTTGCTCATCGTATATCACTGCAAACTAAAGCAACAGTGACATGCCACTATGTACTTATTACAATGATCAGAATCTAAACTGCTGGCAACACCAAATCCTGTCAAGAATGTCGCCCTACAGGACTCTAATTCATTACTGGCAGAAATGCAAAATGGTACTGCCCTTTGGAAAGCATTTTGGCAATTTTTTCTAAAACTGAAGATCCTTTTACTGTATGATATAGCAGTTAAGCTCCTTGGTGCCTACCCAAAGAAGCTGAACACTTCAGTCCACACAAAAACTGCCCATGGATCTTAATAGCTGCTTTAGTCATAATTGCCAAAGCTTCGAAGCAGTCAAAATGTCCTTCAGCGGCTTAACTGATAAACTGCATGTCCAGACAACAATAACATCCAATGCTAAGAAGAAAGGAACTTCCTGAACTACCACGCCATGACAAGACATGGAGACAGTCTAAATATCTACTACTAGGTGAAAGAAGCCCCTCTGAAGAGGCTACACATTAGATCACTGCAACCACGTGACGTTCTGGACAAAGCAAAACTATGAAGACAGTAAAAGATCAATGATGCTGGGTGTGATGTTGCACATCTATAATCCCAGAAACTTGGGAGGCTGAAACAGGAGGATCACCGGTTAAAAGCCGACCTCATCAACTTAGAATCTGTCTCAAAATAAATAAATTAATTAATTAAAAATTAAAAAAGGACTGGGGATGTGGCTCAGTGGCTGAATGCAGTGAAACTACTCTTTATAGTATTGCATTGGTGGCTACAGGTCATTTTACATTTACCAAACCCCATAGAAAGTATGTCCGTAATAAATCCTGATGTAAACTATGGACACTCCTATACTTTCCACTCAATTTTGTGTGAAACTAAAACTTCTCTAAGAAATAAAGTCTATCATTTTATAAAATGATGATAACATGACTGAGATGAGAAGGCTCTTGACAGTAATGTTTTCTTTATCAAAGTCAAAGAAATTATAAAGATTATACTAAAAATTTAATTCTTCATATATGTGAACCTCATTAATAGATACTAAGTGTTATTATTTCATAAAATTTATTGGGCTTTAAAAATTAAATATTGAATATCTAACAAAGTCAATTTAAATAATTGAATCTAACATTAATAGAAAGAGATAATAATGGAAATGTGCTTTACTTCCTCTATATTAAAAATCGCAATGAAATGAAGCCAGACATAAAAGCAATTTCATTTCTATAAGTATAAAAGCAGACAACCCTAGTCTATGCTGCTGAAAGTCAGGAGAGTGACTTCTTGGAGAGGGCTGTAATGACAGAAAGGGAGCGCAGGAGAAGTTTCAAGTTTGGGAGTTTGATTTAGTGTTCTGGATTCTGGCTGGGGGTGTTTTGGATTAGGACTTGGTTGCTTTCAGCTTACCATGAAAATTCACTGAGCTGTAGCCTCAGCTGCGCTTTTCTGCATGTACGATTTACTTCTTCTAAAGTAAAAGAAAAGGCAGTAAGCCTGGTTCTTTGTTTCATTACGTTTTGAATGAAGCGAAGAGGAGATAGAGATAGTAATATAAAAATTCACATAACCCTCACATTTATGTAAGGATAGAGAAGAACAAAAAGGAAGGAACTAGAGGGCTTTGGGAAGGCAAGAGGAATGGCCTTTTGAAATTATTGTTACACAGGTCAGGATTTCCTAGCATTACGCATGAACTAATATAAACCACAGAATAATCTATACAACCATAGCAACCAGCAAAGAAAAACATAAGATCTGGGGGAAATAACTTTCTTAAGTAGGATTAAGAATAAATTAGGAATTTATACCTTTTTGAGAGACTTGTACCACAATCCTTTTTTTTAAATTTTTTTTAAAGAGAGAGAGGGACAGTGAGAGAGAGGACCAATTTTATTTAGTTTTTCATGTGGCTTTCATTGCTCCAATACTTTGTTTTGTACACAGTGCTGGGGTTTGAACCTATGTCCTTGAGCATGCCAGGCAAGCATCATAACTGTTGAGCCACTTCTCCATCCCCAACCACAATCCTTTGACTTACCAAAATATACACATTTTTATTTCTATTTGAATTGTTTTTAAAAACATGCAGAGCTTACGACTTTTTAATGATTCCATCATGGGAGTTCACTCTTTGCTACTGTGAGCACTGGAACTAGTTTTCTTTGGTTGAGGTGGGTGAGATCAATGACCTCCAGTTACAGAGGTCAGAAGTGTCTATTCAGTTCATGATTAGGTGATTTTCCAAGGATGTTCTTAACATGGGAAGTGTGGTGTATTCTAGAACATTCTCTGGGCACACTTCAAGCAACATCTTCCACCTTCTCGCCTGTCCAGT
The DNA here is from genome assembly GCA_004027875.1 of Aplodontia rufa. NCBI lineage: Eukaryota > Metazoa > Chordata > Mammalia > Rodentia > Aplodontiidae > Aplodontia > Aplodontia rufa. The sequence goes on from PVKS010011017.1 coordinate 28,687, forward strand.
CACTTTGCTCTAGGCAAAATGGATTAATATGAAGTTTTTGACCTTTTATTCCCATATCTCACCCTAAGTTCCAATAATAAATGAAAAGTTCAGATGGTGATTGCGAAAGAAAAGGAAAAGGGAAAACTACAGTGCCTAACAGGTCTTGAGAACAAATGAAAGAAACCTTGAAGAAGTGATCATTTCAGACCACATTAATACTGATTAAGGAGATTTATCACATGCTTTGAAATCTAAGGTGTGTAGAGGAATGGCACAAATGGGTGCATACTTGGGTAGAATCTGTGTGTCTGTTTGAAATTCAGTAAATATATTCAGAGGTTTACTATTCTCAAGTGACAGAAGGAAAAAAAAGGAATCATTACCATTACCATTTATTGATTATTCACTATATACTGACATTGAGCTAAACCCTTAAGCAAGAATTGGCTCATTAAATGCTCATGTAACACAACAAGGCAGTTATGATTATAATTACCATCCAAAGATGAGAACATACAGGATTATAAACCTGAGTCATCCAAAGTGTGACGGCCTAAACGGGAGAGTCAGGATGTGCATGCACGTCCGCCCTTCCAAAGCTCATGCCATGGCCACTTGCCACTGTTGTGGTTACCAAATGATTACCAAAGCAAGTAGAGAAATATTGGGCAGAAAGAGGGAGGACAAAAGGAGAGGAAAAGGAGTTTCTAATATAGAAGAAAATGAAGAAAAGAAGTTAGAAATGGAAGGGAGAAAAAAATACAATTGGCACAATTTAGGCACAAAATATATATTTGATAATTGTTTAGGACCATGTTTGACTTATTCATACAAATTCCATAATACATACTCATAATTTCTTTTAAAAAGCAAAACTTGTTAATTGTTCACTTAGCTATACACAAAGGTGTTTATGTGGTTCAAAACCAAAGGTATTTTATAGTCACGGTTTTTAAACACATCCAAAAGACTAAGAAAAGCAATGTCCCAAAACTGTGATAATTTAGCCACCAGAATTAAAATGTATTTTCTCATTCATATCCCTCACTTTCAAACTAACTTTGTGATTAAAACTTAATGTAATTATAAGAGTTAATAACCTTAAAGAAAAAAATAATCAAGTCTCCATTTTAATTTTCAGGTAGATTCTTTCTGAAGTGAAATATCACCAGAAAATAATTACCTCTAGTAACATGGGAGCTATTCCATTAAATACCTTCCTTCATTTAAAAAAAAAAAAAGCATATGTAATTTTGAAGAAAACAGAGAAAATAATGAGAGAATGAGCCCCATTTGGTCTACTCTAGACTCTTCACATGCCAGTCTCAATGGAAATGTATTTTCCCATTTGCTTTGAGAATGTGAAACACTCATGTTCCTGTTCCTATACTCAAGGGGCCAGCACTGCTGGGAAAACCTTGCTGATGGGAGCCATAGCAGAAGCACCCTCTCCAAAGTCCACCTGATTTTCGTTTCCACTATTGGTCCTCCTCTGAGGGGCTTTTTAAGTCTACATCTTTCTCAAGATGCTCACATCTTCAGTCTCAAGCCACCCGTTTCCTTGGCACTGCAAGATGAGCCAATCACTTACTTCATTATGGCTCTGTTGACAATGTTCATACTCCTCTTTTTAAGTACTTTCTAAGTTTTATCATCTCAGACTCCATAGGAATCCTGGGGAGAGAAGTATAGATTTCCATCTCACTTGGCTTATCGTTTTTTCCTCTGTTTTTAGTGTATGGTGAAGATCAGGAATTACAAGAATAAATAATGAGTTAAAGAAGCCCAACACAATGGATAAAGTTGATGATACCCAGAGAAACAATAGAATAATTCCACTGATTTTCTTCAAGCTTTTCTTCAATGCTGGCCACATCCTGTCATGCATATAAGTCTTTATTTTAAGGGAGGAAAAAAATATAATAAATTTTGTCCTTCATGACTATGAAAGAAATTAGACTTTAAATTCCTCAATTTATTACCTTACTCAGTTAGAAAACAGAAGCAGGTAAATTCTATTCCTAAGTTTCATGGTGACTTAATTTACAACATTAATGTTTTATAACCAACATTAATGCTTTATAACCAACTTGAAGTTTCCTTAATCAAAAAACTAAAAACAGCTACTTAATTTCAAATCAGCCTGCTTATTCATATTTATATGTTCATTATTTCTACACATTGTTAATTTTTCTCAAATTTATATTTCCAGAAAATACCTGCAAGCTTTTAGCTTCAAGAATTAATTATATACTTCCAAATCATCAATGACTTCCTTTATTTAATTTCAAATGAGTTAATTATCAGAAAGGATATTATTCTCAATACCTTATTATTTTGAGATTTTAAAGTAATCAATGATCTCTTCATAAAGTTAACTTAGCTTTATCTTAGATAAGTAAAATTTAATCATGAGGAAATTATGCATCATAATTTTAAGCAATGATATTTTATCTCAATTTTTCCACATACTGATCTTTGGTGTTTCATTTTCTAATTACAAAAGTATATGAAACAGAAAATAGTGTCAAGTCAATGTCATCAGTAGTATATATGCAAAAATAATGAACCAACTCCAGTAATCACATTTATTAAAAAAAAAAAAAGGTCACGAGGAAATTAAGATATTTCCCAAAATCTCTTGGTCTCTGGCCAGAGCACAATGGCTAGTACAGAGCCAGCTTTCGAACAGCTCTGTACCCTTTCTGTGTGTTTGCTTATGTTTATTTCATGTGTACTTTCATTTTCCCATTTCAGATGCTCCTCTCTCACCAGGTCTGCTAGAATTCTCTCTTAACTTACCATACCCTGCCTTCACTTTCACTCCTTCCCATCTTTGAATTACTGCCATAGTTTTTTTCTAAAACACTTTTCTCAGTACTTCATTATTCTCCTCAAAACGTCACCTTGGTTCCTTTTTGCTGATTTCATCACATTCAAATAACAGAGCTTGGCAAGATGGCAAATGGGCCCACGCTTACCTTCCATTCTCATCTCCCAGCATGCACCCCTCTCCTGAGCTCTGCAAGCTGTTCTCACGCATCCTTCCACTGTGGAAATTTCACTTTCTTGGACTGTGCTTGTTTTCCCTGTCTTCCCACTATTATTAAACTGCTTTGTCTGCCATGACAAAGCAGGATCCATGAGGAAATGTCACCTTTCATTTATAAATCAAATCAGATATCATTTGCTCTCTGCATTGTATTCATTAAACGTCCTTATGTCATTTTCTAAATCTCAGCATTATGTTGTATTTGTGTATGTCCATGTCTTTATCCTATCTCTGATCAACTGAATTACTCTTAGTAAAATGTTTCTATACCACTTCTGTTACGCTATGAAATTTGACAATTCAGAGGACCACATTTTATTAATCTCCATCTTCTTGATGCTTAACTCAGAGCCCTTTTATTAGGTTCTTTATAAGATTTTCAATAAAATGTGTGTGGGACAAATAAATGATTCATAAGAAATAAAATAAGAAACAACAATAAGAAAGTTGATAGGTATGCATGTTCTTAAAATATAGCTTCATCTTATAAAAAATAAGTTTTATCACATAAAAGAATATACAAAGAACATTCAGCTGGAAGAGACCTCAGAGATTCAATCATTTTATATAAAACTCCCATTTGAAAGATGAAGCTAAGAGTTTGGGACAGAATCACAACACAGGGAAGTGGTGGCAGACTTAGGAAGTCCAGGATCCCAACATCCAGTCAAGGTACTGTGCCACCAAACCATATATTGTTGGTGAGTTTTAATTAAACACAAAACAAAAATGTATTTGCTTCCTTGTTTTTTCAATAAGTGTCTGAAAATACAATTATTTCAAGTAATTTCATTAGACTGTATTCCTAGAAGAATATATTACTAAAAGATAATAAAGATTAAATATGTTATGATCAAATAATCTTTGAAAAAAACCACACCAATATCTACTCTTACCAAGCATATTTGAAACACTCAAAATAATTACCTTGTAATAATTATTATTACCATTACTGTTTTTTACACCCAAATCCCATTGGTTATTTTAAGACACCAAAACAAGGATTTAACACCACTGCAAGCACTGAAAACCACCGTGCCTGCTCACCCAAGAAAACTGTTGTTAACTGACAATTACCAAGTGAATAAAGTTGAAGGCTGTGTATCAGGCAAATGTGCTCTTGGCTAACTCCAGGGTACTAAGTATGTTTCCTTGTTGGCTTGACTTGTTTCTTACTCTTTTTTTAACATGTCTTTTATTACTGGATTATAGTTATACATAATAGTAGGGTTCATTCTGACATAATGATACATGCATGGAATATAATTGGCTCCATTTCAGTCCTCAGTACTTTCTTGCCTTCCCCTCCTGCCATCCACTGCTCCCCTTTCCTCTCCTCTACTGTTCTTCCTTCGATTTATTTATTGTTCTTTGCAATTTTTGCCTTATAAGATGTACATAAAGTTGGAGAGAGCTATAGAATGGAAAACTGTTTTTTGTTGGTTAATAGGTCTTTCTTTGATTATTCATGAAGCTTAACATTTTCATATATTTGTTAACATTTATAAATTTTGCAAAGTGATTCCTTGGAGATGATATAATTTATATCAATCTATGCATCCATTTAATATTTGATATATTAATTATTTCACATGACTTCAATACATCATCCCCTACTTTAATATGTTTTAAAACTGTGCTCATGACAATTTTAATACTCATTTAATACTTGAAACTTTTATTAATTTTAAGCTTATATATTTAAATTAGATAAACTGTTTCATGTTATTTTCATTTTGCTTTCAACTAAATCTGAAATAAATTCCACCTTATATGAAGAAATTGTCTCACATAATTACTGTAAATTGGTAAAAACAAAATGTTCCTTTCCCACTGAGTTCCAAAGCAATTTTTATCACATAATAAATTTATATGTAGACACATATGCATGTGTAAAATTATTTATTTAGTATCATTATATCTTTCTGGCTATGTCTTTCTGGTTACATTTGTATGTCTATTCTAGTATTAGTTAAATACTAGATTGATTATTATAATTATTATAGCTTAACATAAGCTTAAATGCTAAATGCTTGGTAGGGATTTTTTTTCTAAATCATCTTAGTTATTTTATGCATTTATTCTCATTATTAAAATTTAAAATACTATTTATCCAAAATTTCAGCAAATACTCCTTTGTTATTTCTTTTGGAATTACACTAATCACAAACACAAATTTATTCAGAAAGGATTAACGATTTTTATATAATTAGCTCTACATCCATCAACAAGGAATTTCTCTGCATTTTTCAAATATATTACACATCTGTCAACAAGGCTGACTTCATACAGGTCTCTGATATTTCTGGTTCAATTTGTTACAAGATATTTTAAATATTTTCTGCAAAGGAAATAGTTCCATTTCATATAAGTTAATCAATGACTTCTTACTAGTATATAAAAAAGTTCTCAATATTTTCATATTAATTTTGTATATGATCATATTTCTAAAATAAGTTCCTTCAGTGGGGCACAGTGCCACATGCCTGCAATCCCAATGGCTCAGGAGGCTGAGGCAGGAGTATCACAAGATCAAAGCCAGCCTCAGCAATTTAGCTAAGACAAGAAAATAAAATAAGAACCTCCAGCTGAGTAATGGTCAGCATGTCCTGTTACCCATAAAAGGAACCTTAATCACCCTCTTAGATCATTTTACAAGCGTGAATATGCCTAAAAGCCAGGTGTAGTGGCACACGCCTGTAATCCCAGTGGCTTGGGAGGCTAAAGCAGGAAGATCGCAAGTTCAAAGCCAGCCTCAACAATTTAGCAAGGCCCTAAGCAACTAAGCAAGACTGTCTCAAAATAAAAAACAAAAAGAGCTGGGGATGTGGCTCAGTGGTAAATCACTCCTGGGTTCAATCCCCACTACCACAGGGAGGAAAAAAAAAAAACAGTACTTTTAAGTTTTTAATTAATTATCTTGGGATCAAATTATTTGAACATAATCATAATACTAATTTTCCTTTTTAATTTTTATTATTTGTGTTTCATGTCTTATTATATTGGTTAATATTTGTAGAACATTAATAATAGGGTTAGTAAGTATAATCCATCTATGTCACAGAAATAATTATAAATATATAATTATAAACAGATATACTTTATCAATATTAAACTATTATTCCCTTCCTAGTTTGTTTTGTATTTATAATAGAAATGAGGGTTATATTTTAATCAAATAACTTTATACCGTATTATGAAATGCTAATTATCTCATTTGACCAATTAGCAACATTGTAGTACATTTCCTAATATGTATTTTAGATAGCTTAAATATATTTTATGCTAAACAATTTACTTCATAATCAGATAATAGTGTTCAGAGGAGTCTTGAAGTTTTATAACTCAAAATTTTGAGTTAAGTTGTTAAAAGCAGTAAGTTTTCTAAAGAAGCAAATGCTGATAAATTCCATCTTTACACCAGTCCCTGAGGTCTAGAAGATGGACTGTTGAAATGGTGGGACCGCTGCCTCAGAGCAGGGCTTAGCGGGCTGCCTCACACCTCTTGGTGTCAGAGAATTCAACAAATGTGAGGGCTGGTGTCACGTAATCTCAGTTGATTCTTCCTCTTGTTGTCTGAAAGATACTCCTAAAGGGTGTTCCTCAGCCTTATGAAGCTCACCTACCTAACAGATGGAAGGAGACTCACAGACCTAGGTACCATTCCTTCTAGGTTTCTACCTCTCTTCTCTGTTAAAACTTCACCCCATAAATTGCTTAGAGGAACTTGCAAAATGCCCTCTTCACCCAAGGTGTGATCATGTCAACCAAGTTTGTACCACTTACTCCTGGCCACTGAAAATTTGGAGCAGATCTGATATCCAACCAAAGTTTGTTGATGGAAGATTCAAGCTTCTAAGAAACTGGAATTGAGAGTTAAAAAAAAAAAATAGCTTAGTGTCAGCAGGTGTCTGAACCAAGAATAGCTGAACTCTAGCAGCGCCCATGGCTTTGGGCTACACAGGGAGCTAGAAGTAGAGACAATCAGTACAAAGAGAACCAAGCAGTGCAGAGAGACAGGCAGAAAAGTGTTTGGGTTTCTGACAGATTTTCCTTTCTTAGAATCAGTTCTTTTCTTAGACCCTTTTATATCCTGTTATGTTTTTTCTTGACACGTACTCCTAAATTCTATCAGCATAATTAAGCAAGCTTAAATTGCTGTCTGTTACCTGCAATCAGACAAACCCAATTAATATGCCATTATGCTTCATTTCCTCTTGACGTGAACACAACTATAGGTAAAAGGAGTAGGGCAATACCTCGGGAATTCTACCCAACACTTTCTTTATGATAAATAAGGTTTTCATAGCAATAGAAAAATCTTTGATTCTATTCTATACAAGATGTACAATATTAATATTTTATTGCCTTGGGGTAAGGAGTTAACATAGTTGCTTAAGTTCCTAAAAAAATAAAAATCTGAACATCTTTGCTTTATTTTGTTTTTTTTTTTCTTTTGATAGATCATAGGATTTAAAAAATTTATAGGAATAGCATTTTGTTCAAATAGTAGCAATAAAAGTAATCCTAAAAAGTCAAGTCTTTGTTTTTCTCTGGCTTCCCAAGTAGAGAGGAGAGGTTAAGAAAACTTGTAAGGAGAACATAAGTGATTCTAGGCATGTTGTGATTCCAAATGTGCTTGCAATACAGATTTAGGAGATGGGAAGGTAAAATTTTCCAGTGAGGAAAGTTGAGTATTAAAAAGCAATCACGTGTGGTGGCACATGCCTGCAATATCAGTGACTTGGGAGGCTGAGGAAGGAGGATTGCATGTTCAAATCTAGCCTCAGCAAATTAGCAAGACTCTAAACAACTTAGTGAGACCCTGTCTCAAAATAAAAAAATAAAAAGGGCTGGGGATGTGGCTCAGTGGTTAAATGCCCCTAGGTTCAATCCCTGGTACCAAAAATGAAATAAATAAAATCACCATTGTAATTTACGTTTTTATTGTCAAAAAGCAAGTTAGTTTATTAGTTTAGTAATTTGACCAAGTATGTCCCCTTTAAGTACTTATTTGTAAGAGACAGAGACATTTCAGTCCCCTTTTGGACTGAAATGTTAATTCTTTGTCATTATAGTTCTGTTGTGTTCTTCACATTGTCCAACCAACAATATTCCAAGAGAAACATGATCCTTTAAACCAAGCTTCTTTAAACCATTGCTTAAGTAGGCATACCAGACTCCTGCTTACAATCTCAGCAAGGCTGAATTTTAAACATGATTCCCTTTTACATCAATAGTCTGCAGCAATCAGAAGCCTGGGCTACTTTATCACCTGCTCCTATAAACTAGAAGAGACTTCCTCCAAACTGACAGCATAGTTTTATACTCTTTGCCTAAAAGGGACCACAAAAAGTCATATACATCCATATTAATGTCAAGAAGAAAGAGTTCAAAGCCCTCATATGAATGTCAAATAGGTTAACAGCATCACCTACACAGAGAAAGCACTTCAGCACAACCCCTATCCAAAATTTAGCTGGGCATTACTAAATAATTCCATGCAATGGCTCCATTTCTGTTAATTATTTGAGAGAACATTGTATAGCTCACTGATACTGATGGAAACTGAAAGGCTACGCTGTACAACACTGGTAGTTGCTCTGTGAAGCTTATTCTTTTGACAACTGATAACAGTATTCTAAGAACTTTCCGGTACACAATATATATTTTTTTGTTTTCATGTATGGTTAGCAGCTCCAGGTCTCACTGAACACATCTGTGTTCAGGAAATCAAAACTGGTCCTAAGGAATTCTTGGTATGCCCAACAGCCCCTGCCCTCCCAGCCTTTAGGAAGTGGGCTGACTGTATCCCTAGTTGAGAACACTTGTCACCAACACAACCCACTTCACAAATGCCCAATTAGCAATACAATGTAGTTGCCTGCCAGATTTCCAAAAACAAATTCTAAAGTCTACTTACAGCAAAATCCCTGCAAAGAATAATGATAATATAAGTCCATGGATCAGAAGTGAACTCCATACAGATACTGGGACTCTTCAAGTTACCTCCAAGACCAACAAGTAGGACTGAGTAGTGGATTGGCCGAGATTATGCCAATCCCTTCAACCCAGCAGCTCGTATTCAACTGATCAAAAAGTCAGATTTATGAATAGGAAGCTTTGGAAGATAAAGTTTTAAAAGCAGAGTATAATGAAGATGCTGTCCATTTATTCTTCACAGAGCACGATTCATCTCATGTCATCAGTGTGTAAAGGAGTTGTAACTCTGGATCAAAGAAGGCTGCCTTCCTCCTCCTTGGAAACACCTTTAAAGAAGTTTCTTTACTGTTCCAAGTGTTAGATTTCTACTGTTCCAAGTGTTAGATTTCTTAACTTTGATTGTGTGTACAGGTACAAAACAGCTGAAGAGAAGCCTTTGGCTTTTGCTGTAAGATTTTGCTAAATAACATTGTTCATTTGACTGTCAGGTCCCATAATACCTTTTCTTTTAGAAATAATTTCCAAGAAAATTCATTCTCTTTTGAAAAGTAGGTAGACTTATTCTCATCATGTAGTTTTCATCGCAGGTCTCTTTATACTTTGATGGCTTAGGAAGCTCAAAACTACCACAGCCCTTATTTTAGTTAGTATATTCATTTCTTCCTCCTCTGATAGTTTTGATGATGTACTCCTATTCTCTTTTTTAAATCATAGACAGGCAAGTTATTAATAAGAATGGATTTTAATAGATAAGCCAATAATGAAAGAAGATAATGATAAGCATCTTGAAAATTACTGAAAATCAAGAGAATTATATAGTCCATTATAATTTGTCTCTTGCCCTGTATCATCAGCTATTGGAACACAGACAAGTCTTGCAAAATACAAATCTCCAAGGAAAACTCAAAGAAATTCTCTTTCAATGTCATACACTAAAATTCAAGTTTCTTCCACAGCCGTCATCTGGAATATACTTACTGTTGTATCAGACAGCGTTAGCTATGCTTCAATAGGTTCCTATTGGTTTTCAGGTAATGAGAAAACCTTAGGAACTGCCTGGAAGACCTCACAAGGTCCTATATCACCTGCCTACTGCTCCGCCCTTAGCCACACAGCCACTTAAGATTCCATCTGTCCTTAACTTCCTAGATCAATTTCCCTCATTACTAACATTAATCCCAGAACATCTCTCTGCAGAACTCATTGTAAGTTTTGTAATTATATTTTTGTGTGTTTATTTGACTTATATCTAAGTTCCCAAGAAACTCTAGATCCCCTTTTGTCTTCTCCAATAATGTATGTTTAGCATCTATCATAATGCTGAACACCATGTATATGCTCAAGAAATACCTCAACTGAATTAATGAAATTTTGAATTTGTTTCTCTGTCCATAGTGGATTGAAAGAAAGCAGATTATGACAGGAATCATTCCTAAAGGCAAGCACAGCAGCAGTATTCCAATAATCTAGTAGGGGAAATAAAACCTATAAATAGTGGACAGGAGAGCTAAGAGATCATTGGCGTCTAGAGGCAAATTGTCTTAATAGCCATTAGACATGCAGACTTTGTTTAATAGTCCATAATAGCACCATTATATTACAGTATGATATAATAATTGGAGTTATCAAGGAAGGGTTAGGTTTTAATATATGGTTAAAATAAAAGAGAAATTAGTAATTCACCTTTAAAATGCTTTCATCAGTGCTTCCTTAAAAGATTTCCCTATTTGAAGGTGAGTCGCACTTACTGAGAAAATCTACTCATTTTCATTCTTCTTCCTAACACTACTGGATAAATGAAGGACTCCCAAGCTCACATTAGGATAAATAACTTTACTTTGTAACAATCCTCTCTTGCTCAATTTGACAACTGCATGAAAATTACTTCCAAACTTTCCTTAGTGTTTAAATTAACAGAAGAATTAGTGCCATGTAATGATTCTTAAAAATTCTGCTGGAATGGAGATATTCTGTGTTGAATGTCAGCCAAATTCTGCCTTGCATTGCCTAAAAAAACAGCAAAAGAAGAGGTTTCCACTTGAATTCTAAATTGATGACCTTGTGCCTTTTTGAGAAAGGCTGGCAGCTGAGGTCACTGGAGTGTGTGCTATGCGTGGCTCGGAGGCATGTCCGTTGTGTGGATTACAGCCACACTGAAAGAACTAGACAGCTCAGAGCATTCTATCATTTCGTTTGAAAATAATGGTGCAAGGCATGGGCAGCAACCATCACAACTCTCATGAAAGAACAGCAGCCTTCAATAATCCATCGCTGCTGACAGGCAATTCAGCTCTTCTCTATCTAACACTGTGAGTCCAGGACATCCTATAGCAGCTTCTTGTGACAGTCACAGAGGCAACATCACTGCTTCTATGATAGGAAAAGCCCATCTGCATGGCATTGTGTGCAGCTCTTTGCTTCCAACTGACTAAATCATTGAGAGAAATACAAGGAGAGAAAAGACTACGCAGAAACTTAATACTCCTAGAGTATAAATATAGAGCAACCCCACATCACCCATTTTCCTCAAATCAATTTACTGTTTAAAAACCTCAAAATGAGTTTCAAAACAAATTGTCTATAATCTCTTCTCTAATAATGGCATGAACAAAACATTTTCAAATAAATCTAATCCGTCGTCAATGCTTTTGAATGAGCTAAGTTGCTTCTGAAATAGCAATATTTAAGTAGAATATTTTGATTGATAGAAGCTTATTTTTAACTTTTGCTTCTTTCAGGAGCAGATTAATGGTAGCACAAAAAATATGCTGAGATTTAAAAGCAGGTGGAAAAACTCACACTTCTGATTAAAAAGGAGAACTGTTTCTAATCATGTGCTTCTCACTCCACTTGAGTATTTTCTATATATAGGGAGGGGGAACAGTACCCTGTCAATTCTAAAGCATTTAGAAATCACACACACAAAAAAAAAGAAGTTGTAACTTACCATTAAAATTTACAGCTCTAATATAACCAAGCAGCTCCTTCCCATCAATGGTACTCATTCGTGGGCAAAGGCCGATGTATCCAGGACAGAGATCTTTGTGCATATTGTGCAGGGCATAAGCCATGGAATATACCGCATCAATTACAAATTGGACCTTCCCTTCCTGTTCATAAGATGAATCCCGAGCAATCCGCTCTAGCCCTGCAAAACAAAAGGAAAACCATCAATTGACATCGTTAGTTTCAATTAAAGATGCCCATAGCACTGATTCCCATCATCTGAGATACACAGTATATTTAATGAAACACAACTATTTAATTTGACTTGTGAATATTTAAAAACTTACTGAGGGTTTTTTGCTTTGATTTTTTTGTTTTCAGTACTGAGGATCAAACCCTGCACATGCTAACTAAGCACTCGACCACTGAGCTATATTCCCAGCCTCCCAGTCAGGTTTTTAAACCGGGAACTGATTTTTTTTCCTTAGGAAAAAGCAGAAACTATTTCAATAGCAACAAAATGATAAAAAAAAATAGGAGAAGTATAATTTCATCATCTGTATTTCCAACTTACTGAATCGCATTATATTGTGCATTAACAGTAGTTACACAACACTTTAATAGTGACTTGATCTTTTAGGTAAAAAGCATGGAATGTCATTCTTTCCATCTACCTTAGCTCCAAGAGCATCATTTGATTAATGGCTCCAAGTAAGTTCTCCCCACTTTTCAAATCTCTTCTTGTTTTGAATATACTCTATTTGGGAGCCTTTTATAACTATTATGTTAATGTTTCCTTAAGTGTCTCTGGTTATCTTTAAAAGAATCATCCAATTTATTTTCTCTTTGAATTCAATTTTCTATTTAAATTTTCTATTAAAAAGATGTAGATCTTTCAAAATGATGTCAGTCAGAGTAATTGTGCCTATGTTTAGGCATATTTAGGGCGGAGAATTGGCATTGGAGATTATCTTTAGGCTGGTGTTTATCATTTAATATATAATGGAAGCACAGAATTTTTAAAATGGAAGATAAATTAGAGATCAGCTATGATCCAACTTTCTCATTTTGAAGACGAGGAAACTGATACTCATGAAGATTAATAGTTAGATGCGTCACATAAAGCAGATTCATGAAGCATCCCCAAGTATCAGTCTGAAAGCCCAATATTCTCTTCATCCCTATGAGAAAAAATTATTAAATAGGAATAATTTGGGGCATTCAGGAAAGAATTAGAGATAGGAAATAAAGGGCTCATTAAGGCAACAAGAACAGATCTTCCTCCACATTCTCCCCAAACCTTACACATCAGTAACACTTGGAGAAAGCAAATATAAGTATTTCAAACTTTCCTCATGGGTGTTGGTTCCAAATCTATAATAAGTCCAACAAATATTGTTATTTTAATAATGCATATCTGCTAAATTTAGAGTTGAACTTAAGTGGTTGTTTTATATTTGGAAATTTATAGTCTGGTAAAACCAGATACTTTCTTTAGTTATTCATATGTATTCATCCAATCATTGGACATTTTTTCCCTCTGGTCTCAACCACTTGTGACACTCCATTTCTTCCAGTGCTGTTGGCTGGAATTCCAGTCTGCAGTCTGTCATGATGCTGACTTCTACTCCTTCCTAAAAACATGGATTTTCTGATATTTATCATGTCTCAGCTACCCATTCTGCAAGGCTAAGTCTCTCAACCTCAATCTGTTCATTCTCAACTCTGTCAACTATTTCTATCCTATGGCCTAAAAATATAAATTGGAATCCAAAATGCTGTTATGAGTCCAAAACAATGAATCAGTTTGTGGTAATCAATTTAATTCATATTGGAAATTAACTTTTGGAAAGATTAGTTTTCTATGCTTTTCTTATCACATATTTGCCAGGCCCCATTTACAATCACCTATCATGTTTCTAGGTAGTCTCATTCCAGGTCATACTCAATATCTAAAATCAGACAATCATTGTAGGGAATTACATCATTATTTTCCTAAAACTTCCTATTGAAACTTTTATAGTTTTGGGAACACAAGGAGACATAGAAGGTCAGTTATCACAAAGAGCATCTTCAAGATTCCAAAAAGTATATGGTCTCCCTCAGTCTACCCTACTTGCTCAATTTGAGCTCTTATGTATGTAGATATGGAAACAAAGCTCTGTCCCTCTCTGTGTCAGATTTTTATCTACTGAGTCCTAGGACAGAACTGCTACGCCCAGAATCTCACTTAGTTAACCGTGAAAACTCCTCTTTCAGTTCCTGCCTGAAATTTCCCACCCAAAATTTTAACCAGAAAATAGACAATTGATAAATATTGAAGAATGGTAACAGCAACTAAATAGATTCAGTTAATTTTTTATAAAAACTTATATAAGTCACCAACCATTCTAGTTAAATCAGGAATGAAGGGCTTCTAAAGACGTGGGGCCAAATAAAGAGTCTTGGAAAGGCCAGCCTAGACACACACACACACACACACACACACACACATATATATATGATATGAGATATGAGAGGGGGCAAATGACAAGGAAATTTAATGAGGGAAATCTTAAATAGCTATTTTTAAGATGGGTCCTGGGTCTAGATGGATATGCTAAACCTGGTGCCTAAAATGCAAGACAATGAGCAATTGTTCCCATGGTCAGTCATCCAAGTACAGACCCCTCAGTGCCACCCTAGATTTGCCACATCAGAACTTCCTGACTTGGGAATGAAAAGAATTTGTCATTTCAAACACTGCTTCAGAGACAGTGATAAAACCATCCTAGTCTGTGGGCCTGATTTTGGAAACCACTGCTCTCCAATATCCTAATCCTTTGAAATATCAATATAATTTACTGTTTAGAGATTTTTTTTGTGATTTGGAGTATCATAATAAAAATTCTTTTTGGGGGCTGGAGCGGTGGCTCTGCGGTTAATGGTGCTTGTCTGGCATGCGCAAGTATACGGGTTCAAACTCTAGCACCCACTTATACAACTAAGTGTCCGAGCAACAAAAACCATGTGAAAAACTCAATAAAAATTGATTCTCTCTGTCTCTCCCTCTCTCTCACTGTCCTTCTCTCTTAAAAAAAATTAATAATTCTTCTTTCATGGTATGTGCTACTAGGGGAAAGTCTCATCAACTCCTCCCCCTTTTCCCTTCAGATGAAAAATTGAAAGACACAAGCCATCTCTCCATTTCTCTGGGGCATTAGTTCCAGGACCTCAGATGATATCTGCTCATGGATACTCACGTCATTTATATTAAATGGTATAGTATTTGCATATACCCTATATCCACCCTTTAATCTTCTTTAGATTACTTATGATATCTAAAATGATATAAATACTATAAAAACGGTTATACGGTAGTATTTAGGGAATAAAGACAAGAAAAATAAGCTGTACATATTCTTTTTAAAATATTTTTGATTCATGGTTAATTTAATCTTCAGATGTAAAACATTTGGATAAGAGGAGTGACTGCATAATTCCCAATATCTATAAATTTCAAAACTTCTATCATGTCCTTAGACCCATGTAGAGTCCTGCAGCAGGTTTCAAATAGATGTTAGAAAGGCATGAATGATCTGTAGATGAGAAAGTATAGGAATTAATTGTTTTCTACTTGAGAGGGTGGAAATAGCAAGGAAAGGAATAAAAATAAATAGATAAAGAAGGTGTGGGGGAAGCAACCCAGGAAAAGACTCAGGCCAGAGTGCAAATTCTGCAAAGGGACTTTTTAAGTCCCTTTTAAAACAGAAGTGTGGAACATTTCAGGGTAAACTGTTATATTGTAGCTTTGTGAATCTCTCTTCTAAACACACACACACTCATGCGTGCATGCGTGCACGCACACACACAATCCTCTTGTGTGAATATAACTATTTATCTGATTTTGCTTTCTTTTGTGGGCTTAAGAAAAAGGAAGATTCTATGTTTCTATTTCTACAGAGTAAAGTTTGGAGTGAAAACACAGAGAAAATGCCTACACCAAATTGCTTCAAAGGAAGCAATGACCATGAAAAATATTAAGGAATTGGGAAATGTTCTCCCATCCAGTGGACACATGTAAGAGCTAGGCAAATGTGAATATTTTATATATTCAAACTTCCTGATTCCCACAAATGTCCTAGATTTCATACATTATAATTTTATTTTAATGTCATAACAATCTCTTTCAACCAAAGATAGTTCTCCTGATAAACTATAATAAAGGAGCTTCAACATAATAGAAATACTCTCTATATCTTTTCTTAAAAAAAGGCTCAACTTCATGCATAATGTATTTATATGCATTCTTAAATACCACACCATTTTATTAAAGGGAATTATTTAAATGTTCACTATTCAAACCATTTATTTTCTTTGCCAGTTATAAATTCTAATTTGTTCGAGTGAAATTCACTATATCCAATTTTGTACAGTTTTTTTCAAGTAAAACTTCAGAAGTCTGTCTAGCCCCTGGTGTCACACATGAATCAATAGAAACTATAGGACATTTTGTATAAACCAACGTCAGCATGTGGTCACAAATGGAAATGAGGTAGGACAGAAGACAGAACATGTAGAATGCAGACACACAGGACAACACTAGAGTAGCTGTGATTTGATGTCCACAATGGAAGTCCACTGTCATATGGATTTAAAGTCTCAATTTGAAAATCACTTTCACTTACCTTGATTACAAACAGCACTATTATATCTATTATTTGACATTATTCAAAGGTACACTAATGTATTATTGTTTTCTCAAAGTAGAATTCATCAAGAACAAAGAAGACCCCCAACCCAGTAATGGTCAACATGCCCAGTTACCCACAAAACGAGAACTAAAAGCACCCACTTAAATCATTTTACGAGCATAAATATGCCTAAGAGCCAGCATGGTAGCACATGCCTGTAATCCAAGCGGCTCAGGAGGCTGAGGCAGGAGGATTGCAAGTTCAAAGCCAGCCTCAGCAATTTAATGAGGCCCTAAGCAACTTAGTAAGACCTTGTCTCAAAATAAGAAATAACAAGGGCTGGGAATGTGGCTCGGTGGTTAAGTGCCCCTGGGTTCAATCCCTGGTACCAAAAACAAACAAACAAAAAAAGCCTAAAGTGTAGCCAGTGCACTCCTCTCCAAAGCCCGCGCTCTCCCCTGCCTCTCAGAGTGTGTATACTTCTTTCTCTTAAGAAAATCAAGCTGTGCTCACTGTTACCCATTCTTAAGATCCTTTCTGCAATTACATCAGAACTCTCGTTGCCTGAGTTAAGGTCCACCTCCATTATGGAAGAATTCCTCAGGACCCCTCTCCAAGCTACAGAAAGACTGGAAGACACTTTAAATTAAAACATAAACAGTATATTTCTTTTCAGGTGTTTAGATGAGGTATTGTTCTGTTCGCTAATCGCCAACACATGAACCTCAAAATGATAATTAAGGTTTTATTGCAGCTAGAGTTGACTCTTCACTTCCTATATCTGATTATCTCATTCATCCAAAAGAGGAGTTTAGGAAGCTGATAGAGACTCATCAAATTAATTGGCTGTAAACTTTCATTATCCTATAGTTTCTAAAGTTAGCATTAATGTATTACTATAAAGTGCTAAATATTGTAAAAGACTGTCTGTCAGTCATCCATTTACTACACCACTGATTGTAAAGTTGTGATGTGTTTTAGTGTATAGCTTAAAATTAACAGCATATAGCAAAGGGTTTGCACTGTGGGAGCTGCAGTCAGCTTCATAAATTTTACAGCAAGATTGTTTGATGTTTTCATTCATGAAATATCAAACTCCGACTCTTTCATATTCCTAGTAAATGTGGGAGATTCTTACTGGTCTAAGAAATACCACATGTACTTCAGTTAAGTTTTTTCACACTCCAGGTACACCTTCTTGACTTTCGTTGGATCTCCTAATAAGGCAAACCCATTCCAGTTTGCAAAGCTTTGTATACATTACAATGTGAGCTCCTAAGAGCAGCCTGATGCACATTTTAAATCCTCTGATGCAGACATTATTCTTGCAGAGCTTTGCTTTCTAAGAATTCCCCATTTCTTGGGATAGTGTTCAGTTTTCAAAACTGAAATGTCAGATGTTTTTATTTTCCTGAAATTAGTCATAGAATATTTCCAATATTTATGTGTTGATCCAATAAACAGTGGTCAATTCAGGGCCACAAAAAAAGAAAAAAGAAGTCTTACTGAGACACATTAGGAGAGATAGTAAAATGGCTAAGTAGTCCAAACCATGGGCCCCACTCAACCACACCTAGAAGCAGCCCCATAGACAGCCACTAAGGGTTATGCTCAGGGCCTTCAAATGCAGACGACCATGAGGCTCACCAGTGGGAGCAACTCATCTGCCCCAGAAGCAGGAAACCTAAGTATGGGTGGACACAGATGGGAACGAGGAAAGATTTGCTACTTGTTTTGCATAGATTTTAACCAGTGATTTTGGTGCTTAGTTTCAATGCCTGTTTTACATAGAGTTTAATCAATGGTGTTGATGCCTTTCTCAATGCCTGCTTTACATGAATCTTTTTATTTTTTTATTAAGATTATATAGAGATATAAATGAGAGTGAAACATTATCAAACCATCAATAACCAATGTATATTTAATTTGTTATCCAGGGGTAATGCCAAAATATGGATGACCACCTTGGGTTTCACCTGTTGCAGTTTCCCCCAGAAGAACTCTTGCAATAAATGGGTATCTCATGGAGGAATAACATCTGTTTCTGAGATGGTTCCCCTATATTCCCACTCTGCAGTCTCCTAGGAGTTCTTCAAATACCCTCCCCCCCACCCCATCCCCCTCCTTACGCTTCCAAGTATCCTAAGGAGCCATCCCCCTATTATGCTGAGAATATTACAATTTGAAGTTATTGTTAGGTTAGCCATTTAATCTACTGCTTCCCCATGTATTCTAGCTTCCACAAATGAGAGAAACCATTTAGCCCTTGAGTCTCTGAGATTGGGATACTTCACTTCACTTAGCATAATTCTTTCCATCTCCATCCATTTGATATCAAAAGCCATAACATCATCTTCTCTAATGGCCGAGGAGTATTCCATTGTATATATGTACCAAAGTTTTTGTATCCACTTGTCGAGTGAGGGGCATCTGGTTGGTTCCATGATCTGGCTATAGTAAATTGAGCTGCTATAAACATTGAGGAAGCCACATCACTATAATACGCTGATTCTAACTCTTTTGGGAAAATACCCAGGAGTGGGATAGCTGGGTCATAAGGTGGTCCCATCCTTAATTTTTAAAGGATTCTCCACACTGCTTTCCATAGTGGCTGAACCAGTTTGCAGTCCCACCAGCAGTTTAACAGTATTCTTCTTTTTCCGCAGCCCCTCCAGCATCTGTTGTTCGAATTTTTCATTTTTGCCATTCTAACAGGAGTGAAGTGGTATCTCACTGAAGTTTTGATTTGCATTTCCCTTTTAGCTAATGATGTACAGCATTTTCTCATATATTTATGGGCTTTCTGGACTTCCACTAGAAAGAAGTTCCTTTTGAGTTCTTTAGCCCATTTATTGATTGGATTATTTGTGGTTTTGGTGTTTAGTTTCTTTAGTGCCCTGTGTAAACACATGAATCTTAATCAAGGCTCATACCCAAAAGCAACATAATCCCTGGCCTAATAAACATAAGACTGTATCCTGCTTCCAGGTACCCCTCAACCTTGCGGAGACTCTGCTCTCATTCCTTAAATAAATCCTACTCCCTTTACCCTTCCCTTCCATGGTTGCCCATGGATTTTTTCCTTCAAATTCTTAAGTCAAGAACCCAGAAGAAGATTGGCACTGAATTCCTGGGGTGAATTTCCACCGCACCAAGAGCTGCAACACCAGCATTTAGCTGGAGAGCTGCTAACACTATTTCAGCTGAAGAAAGCTATAGCCAGCCCCAATTCCCAGTTTTAAGTGGGAATAGCTGCAAATACTAGGAACGGGCTATTTTGGCTGCTGGAATCTGTAGTCAACCCAGACTCCATTTGTCAGTGGGAGCAGAGAATCCGACCTCATCTCAAAACCCCCAGATCATTATCAGTTGCTTTATTCACAGGAAACCAAACATCCAGTTTATTGCATTTTTTATGACAGTCTCTGCTTGGGGTAGAAATAATCTCAGACTCTAAGCTAAACTTGTAGGTTAGAAAATATTTTGTTATCTTTTTTTAATTCTGGACTTTTACATAAGTATGCAGCAACTACTTTAAATAAATAAATCATTTTTTTTTGGAATTGCTGGTGGGGACAAGGATAAGTGGAAGAAAATAATTTGTAAATCTTATATGAATAAATACATTAATATGTAGGACCAGATTTGGAAGGCATTCTGAATTCTCCAGGAGTTCCATGCCTCACTAGTGTTAACCAGGAGTAAGTAAGGCTTTCATGCTCTACCTGTGTGTGGTAATCGGCACAGTGCTACTGAAATCAGTGAGAACCATGCCAAGAACTGCACTGTGAACTCAAGAGTAATCACCATCAAGTGGACAAACATAGGTCATCTCTTACTGAATGTAAACTGATTTGGATTTAAAGATACAATAAAGGGAGCACGGGGAAGAAACTTGAGCAACATCTCTTGAGCACTAGTATACACACGTGAGAAGTATACATCACACATGATGCAGAGGGATCAGCACATGAGCCTTGAGATGAATCGGAAAGAACTTGTGAAAGCAGCTGGCCCTGACAGAGCACTCCACAGTCAATAGAACTGGACAACTTGAACAGTGTGTGACCTTGGACATGTCCTTGAACCCTACTCTGCAGGGGCCTTCAGTTGGAAAGGCAGCCTACTGGGACCTCCACAATGGGCTTCCCCAACTCTCAGCCTTGTCTGCTGGAGCCACCTCACTTTCTGTGCCATCCTCAGGTCCTTAACTACAGCATGAAGTCTCCAAACCAGAGGACCTCAATCAGCTATCCACTCTGCGACAATCTTCACTCCAGCTCAGATGCTTTGTTCCCAGCTTCCAAGGCTCAAGTCACCATGTTTTTTTCTTTTCAACTTAACAATTTATATCAGATCATGGAACATCTTAACTGCTAGGCTTTTAACTATTGAATATTGTTCACATGAAACAGCCATGGTCAACATTGAAGCTTAGCGCTTAGAATGATGTGTGAAGCTAACTGAAGCAAGCATAAACTGAAGGCAGAGGTGCAAATTGAGGCAGCCCACATAAAGAAGAGAAATAAGATGAGACAGCAGAAATTACAGGGACGAAATAAAACTGTATTTCAGCTGTACGTGCGTTAATCTTTAGAGTGTATTAAAGAGTGTACTACAGTAAGAGTTAAAAGAATAAAGTTAAAATAATGTAAACTTTACAATACTAATAAAAATAACAAATGATAATACTGGTATTGAAATGTACTGAACAGGAAAAATACATTTCTAAAAGTTTTTAGTCATTCTTCTGAATTACAAAAAAAAAAGATCATCTTGCTTGTGATTTTCAGTCATTTTACAGCAATTTAGTCAAGTGCATGGCTGAAATTCAGAAGCAAGATGAAGGGGTATTTGCGGTGAAAGCCAAAGCTAATAAAGTTATTAAATTTATACTTAAAAATTATAATAGTGATATTTTAGCCTTGGAGGTGTGTCTGTTTATGTCTGTAGGATTTCTCTATGGAAATAACAAGTTCAAAGGAGAAATCCCCAAGTAAGTTTCTACTTTGTTGATTCAATGTAGGCTTTATCAAGGACCTGTAGAGACAAGTGTTTTTAGGCTAATGAATTCATTTGCTGTTCTGCATTCCCTGTTTACAAAGGACAGAGGAAATTGGAAAATAAGGGTCCTTTGCTGAAAATCACCTGCTTTCTACCTTCTTCTATAATTTAAATACAGTAGCCAGAACTGAAGGCCCTCAACTGCTTGAGGACACATCAGGAGACCCTTGTAAATCAACTGCTGAAGAGCTCTAGATCAGCCCACAATAACTTCTCTCCTTTGTGCCTGGCAGGAAACAGAAAGTGCTTTAGGCAGGTGCCAGGTGTCCCCTTCAGGTGTTAAAATATCCATGCAATGCCCTAGGGTTTCTAAAACACTGAAACACCAAAGGTAAGTGGCAAATAAGATTAAGAGCTTATCTTCAGGCAAAACAACCAGTCTGAAAGAAAGACTTTTCAGGAGGGCAAGTTCTTTCATAGACAGATCCCTAAGTCCCTACAGAAAGAAAAGGCTATTTGATTAAATCCAATCATTTGCACTTTTGTACATAACTATCTTAGATCCTGCTCATACAAGACAAAGTATGATTCAAAATAATGTATAAAAGGATCGCTGATAGTGAAGTTTCTCTCTTTAAAGCATATTAAAGACATCCCCCTTGAATTAGTCAGCTTTGCCTCACAGTCACCAAGGACAAATTAAAGGATGGGAAGTTTATTTGGAGATCAAGGATTCAGAGTCTCAGTCTACAGACAGCCAACTCCATTGCTCTGAGCCTAATGTAAGGCAGTACATCATGGCTGAAGGGCATGGCAGAGGAAAACTGCTCACCTCATGGTGGCCAGTAAGCAGACAGGCAAGAGAGAGGAAGGAAAAATGTCCAGGGCACACCCACAGTGACCTGCCTCCTCCAGCCACACTGCACTTGCCTACAGATTCACCCAGTCAGTTCCAGCAAGCTAAGATGGATAGACGAGGTTACAGCTCTCATAATCTAACCATTTCACCTCTGAAAATTCCTGCATTAACACAGGACCTTTGAGGGGACAACTTTTACCCAAATCATAGCAACCCAAATCATAGCAATTCATCTGTAGATGAATTGAAATTTTCCCATCATCATTCCCACTCAGCAGACAAGACTTCTAATCTCTCCCCCAGCCAATATATTATAGTCATTGTAGATGCTATTGAACAAGAATAGTCAATGATCAGCAATCACAAATTATGGGCCCCAGTTCAAATGCAGAGACCACACCAGGAGGCGAACCTGTAGAAATATTAATGGGCACCATTAAGGATGATTTCAAAAGTAGAGGACTATGAGGCTCACCTGTGGGAACACTCTAGTCAATTTCTTTGTCCCAGAGAGGCAGGAAAATGAAAGGTGAATGTGAACCCAAATAGGAGTTACAGGAAGGATTAAAACTCAGACTAAAGAACACAACCTTGATACTTTTTCAATGACTGTTTAACATAGATTTTAAGCCATGCTCACATCCCAAAACCATTCAAAATCTTTTGAATGTAACAACATTACCCACATTACTTTTTTAAGTTCATTCCTTGATATGTCATATGCTATAGGTTTATGGATTATGAAGAGAACAGAAAGGAGCTAAAAGAAAAACACAAAAAACCTTTTGATTTGATTTTTAATTTGTTATTGGCATAACTGGTGAATTTCAATTCATTTTTTTAAGAGAGAAAGGGACAGTGAGAGAGAGAAAGAGAGAGAGAGAATTACTTTATTTAGTTTTTCACGTGTCTTTCATTGTTTCATCACTTTGTTGTGTACGTGGTGCTGGGGTTTGAACCTGTGTCCCTGCACACGCCAGGCAGATAGGTACTGCAATCACTGAGCCACTGCGCCAGGCCCTCAGTTCATATTTTTTAATTAAGAAATTTAGTAACAATATGATATGCATATATTCTTATATCAGAATTACCCCTAGATCCCTCTCGGTTCTCCCTCCCTCATTTTTAATGGTTAACATTTTTTTCTCCTCTTATTTAAATTCTGTGCATCCTACGATGCCCAGATAAAGTCCTATTTTTCCTATACAACATAGTCTGAAAAATGCAAAATAGCATTTTGAGATGAGACTGATTGAGATTGTAGAACTGCCTTGGAGACTTGTATTTTTCACTCTTAAAATGAGAATGTCTACCTATTCTGTGTGAGATAATGAGATAATGTAGGATATCTGGAACATTATGTAGAAAATAAGTAACAACCATTACAAAATACAATGGGGCTAAGATCTGGATAATAAATTGGAGTAAATTAGGAGAACAAGATACACAGCGGTGCACAGAGGCAGTTGACAGCAATGGCAAAAGCCCAGCGATGGGAGAGCAGAAGAGTACAAAAGGTAGAAAAATAAGGATAGTGGTGGTGGGGCCAAGGCAGAAGTCTATCCCAGGTGAGCCCAAGAGGGCTGGGGCCAGATAGGGGACCCTGCTAGCTCCCTGGAGTCAATATGTCTTCTTCCTAAGAGCACTGGAAGCATAGAATGATGGCATAACCTGATTTCGTGTTCAGAAAAACAAACACTAGGTCAGGAGAAGACGAAAGGAGGAGGACAATGTGATGTTGGTAATTTGGGAGGTTATTTCACAGGCTGGACAGGAGTGTCTGGTGGCATGGACTAAGGTGGTGATGAAGATAGAGAAATGTGAAAGTGCTTGAACACATTCGAAGATAGAATTAATAGGATTTGGATACAGGAGCTGAAACAAACGGTAGTGTTAACAGTGATGGCTAGGTTCTTATATATCTGCTCAGATCCTGACGCTGTTCAGTGAGATGGGCAACACTGACTAGACCGGAAATGGAATGGCCCACCAACAACTACGTATTTGCCTAATGGGCACTCAACACAATGTGCCTCTTCCTATTGAGATACATCAGAGAAATTCTACTACCTGTCACTTCCAAAAACATCTGTGTGCTCACTTGGCACTCTGAGACTGTACTCTGCCTCATTTGTAGTATTTATATGTTCAGGGGCAAGGATCCAACACTGGGTTGTCCTTAGTAAATTATTAACAAACTTATTGGATGTAGGGTACAGTGAAGGAACCAGGGAAGGAGGTGGCACCACACACACATACATACACATGCACACACACACATGCAGACATACAACTGACTTCATTGATCCCATTTGTAAGTTACTAGTAGCATTCTCTCAGTAAATGTGACAGTGGGCCTCTAACTTTAATATAAACAATGGAAAGGACAACTTTCCTACTCCAATTCTACCTTCCTACTTGTCTACATTCTTGTTCTTTTTGTTTTTAATAGTTTGTTAACACTGGAACAATATTACTGCAGAACATATATCACTAGCCCCTAGAACTGGTAATTCATAATAGGCATGACCATGCTAAAATGACTAAAAATCATCCCGTCTACTTTCATTATACTTTGTTACACACACTATCGGTGTTTCTTGAAATCACTGTAGAGGGTCGCAAACAGCACATTTTCAAAATTAAGAAAAGAGAAATGAATTACATCATAAATAGTACCAGGAATCATGGTTTCTTAAACCTTTATTTCAGTTATAAGATATATGTTGCCATATACCATAAATTATTAATCTGGAGTGCAGTTTAAAACAAAAAAGTTTGAAACTCTAACATGTTTCACATCTCTTATTTTACAAATGCTGAAACTGGGACAGGGACTGAGTGTTACAGGTCCAGCAGTTCATGAAGAAGCAGGACCAGAAAAGGACCCCCAAACCACCTAATTCCATGACTTTCCCTTTATACTACATTGCTCCTTTTTGATCACACTTTCTCTCTTGTTTTAATTATGTTTCATCAGGGATAAATAAAATTCAAAGGAATCTCTAAATGGTTTTATCCATGAGGAATTAAAAGCCTTAAAGGAAAAAACAAATTATGGAAAGAGATGAATAACAGGAAGATATGAGTTATGGGAAAGTTGTCTCAATCCAATGGGAAACTGTATCTGTGAAAACCAACAAGAGAGAACCATGCTTTTTGGTTGAAATGGCAAAAGCAAAGAATTTTGTAACAGATCATTAAAGTTAAAAAATAAAATAGGGGCTGGAGTACTGGCTCAGGAGTAAAGCACTAGCCTGGCATGCTAGAGGACCCGGGTTTGAATCCCAGCATCACATACATAACTAAGTATCAGAAAAACAAAACCCAGAAAAATAAATAAACTGACTCTCTCTTTCTCCCTCTCTCAAAAATTGAATAAAAATACATTATCAAACTGTAAGATACATACACTTTAAATGAAAACTTCATAGCATCTGCCTGTAGCCCTGGATCACCCAGATGAAAGACGAAACAAGTGCTGACAGACTCTGCCAAATCCTCAGGATGACTGACTAGGTCTTTCACTTTTCTTCCCAATTTTAGGGGTCACTGCACAGGCATAGGTATAATGCCAGTGGCTGATTAAAGCAGGTCACAATCTGTCTGGGAGAGTTTCAGTGCCATCCTTCACAGGGACAGGGACCAGACAAGATGACCCTCTCTTGTTGCCTTCCAATTAATTCCGTTGGCCTCTGCTTCTATCAGACATCTTCAGGGATGCAAACCATACCCTCAGTCCAACTCCTCAATGGGAATCAGTAAACACAGAGGCTGCAGACTGTGTTTAATGGATAAGCAGGATTCATCTTTCATCAATCATTTTTTGATTTATAGTTTGCTACCAAGTATTATTTTTCCCCAATAATCTAAAACCCCATGGAGGACAGGAATTGGATCTGACTCCTCTGAGCTCTTCTGAGCCTAATACAGTATCCTAATACATCTTAGGTTCATGTCAATATTTGTAAACTGACCTGAACTGAGTTTCTTGATAAAGAAATGTATATAAATAAGATTGTCCCAATTAGGTTTCCATAGGCTCGTGCCCCTTTCAAATAGTCTACGAAGTGCCATGCTAGGAAACTATTACAAGACATTTTAAGGTACAACTGTAAAAACATTCATCAAATAAACTAAATCTATGCCTTATACTTTTATGCTCACAAAATTTAGTCAGTAGGAGTTTTGGCTTTTGTTTTTTGGTTTGGGGGTGTTTTGTTTTGTTGCTCTTCAAATGGACCAGCAGGACAAGTTCCATTCTAGAGGAAACAGATCATCTGAAACTAACCGCATTAGACAGCATTGAAACAACAGATCCAAGACGAGGTAAGCGCTCACACGACAGCTCATTTCAAACCCTCATAAATCAGCAACCTGCAGTTATATTTCAACACTTCCCAAACAATCAATAAAACATATTCATTAAGCACAACTCATGCATAATGTGGTTTATGATCAAAAGTTGTACTTTTGACTACAAATTTAACTAACAATGGAAAAGGAGAGAATTAGTTTGACAAGTTTTCCTAAAAGGAAATCTGGCTAATGTAGTGTGGTATTCTTTCACAGTACAAGCCAACCAAATTATCACCCTTGTTTTTTTAGTTCTCGGTTCCATCAGGACCTTCAAAACAGTCCAAACCAGAAGTGGAATTCTGACCCAATAAAGACTGAATCAGCCACCAAGGCTCTGTTCTGGCAACAAACCCTGTTTTCACCTTGAGAAACGAAGCAAGACCCATCAGACTCTCCATTATTACTCTTGTATGCAAATACAGAGGGAAAAAATTGAAAATATTTTCATCTTTAAACTTTCAATGCATGCAAATTCAAAAAAGAATTAAAAATATTTTTGTCTTTAAACTTTCATCACATGCTTTGAATATCAAAACACATTTTGTGAGAAAAATTATAAATAGAAATTTGATAAATTTAGAATTAATGCGAAAATCGTAGTCCAAGATACACTTTAAATTTATTTATAACAAATCTGTTTTTCTCAGTGATTTGTTTTCGCTTTCCAAATTATGTAAATGACACCAAGGACTAGATGAAAATAGAGGAGACATGATAAAGGAAACATTTCAATATAAAGGTTCAAGTGTACAAATGTGCAGAAATAGCCTTCTCAGCTCAAAGGAGACCTCACATTTATAGGGATCTCTCATGAGCCAACTGCCACACTAGAAAAGTTGGAAATGTTTTGCATAACTTGAAACAACTCTGTGAGCCAAGATTTATTATTCCCATTTTTACATAAGATTTTAGCCTGCCTATTATCGCAGACTTAGAAAACATCAGTCAAGATTCCATATTGTGTTCTCTCTACTCAAATTCTTCTTTTTCTTATTACAACCCAGGTTTAAACAAAGAAGAAGGCAACAAATAATGTTCTGGATTTAGATAAAGATACAACCTGTTACCAGGTCCTTGGACAGACACATCTCATTCAACACCAGCACTCTAAGCACCTAGCAAACATTTACCTTTAACTTTTATCATAGTCTGGTGTGTTCCACTTCCATATAAAGTGTTTTTTTTTTAATGTGTGAGTTTTCTAGTTGTCTTTCAATCAAATGCTTTTAGGCATGAGATGGACTCAGGTACTGGAGTCATCTAGTAAACCGCCCTCTGTTTCAAGCCAGGCTTCTTAGAAGAGAGTTTATGATTCTACTTCCTCACTGAAGTGCACATCCTGACTCCTGCAACTTCACTTCCAGTCCAATCACAGAAGCCATGGCTACCTTGGTAGAGATCATTGGTTGGACTTGGATACCAATCCACTACTTTTTTTTTTTTTTTAAGAGAGAGGGATAGTGTGTGAGAGAGGGGGACAGTGAGAAAGAGAGAGAAAAAATCAATTTTATTTAGCTTTTTATATGCCTTTTGTTCCGCTGACACTTTACTGTATATGTGGTGCTAGAGTTTGAACTTATGTCCTTGAGCATGCCAAGCAAGTACAGGAACCGCTGAGCCACCATTCCAGCCCCACCAATCCACCACTTCTGACAAGGTGTCAGGACATATGGTTTGTGGCAGGTCAGTGCTGACCAGATAAAAAACTTCATTTCCCAGCTTCCTTTATGGCTAACTTTAGCTGTCAATAGGACACAGGCAAATGTATGATGTGGCAAATTTTAGAAGCCTTTCTTAAAAGACACAGTTAAAAGGCCTTTGCTTCCTTATCCTTTCATCCTTTACTCCACCCTAAAATGCAGATGTGATCCCTGGAAACTCACCTGATATCTAGAACCGGGAGAAATTAGAGCCGAGCCCTGGAATAGCAATAAACTAGAAGGAGCCATGGTCCCTGAGGCCTGAGCAGGGCAGAACCACCCCATCATTCCTGCACAGCTTCCTCTGAATTTTACCAGGCAGAAAAATGAAGCTCTACCTTGTTGAAACAGGTATCATTTTCACTCTCTGTTACCTATAGCTGATGTACAGCCATGACCTTTCCTCATCTAAGCCCAAGGGCAGTGACACACTCCCCACCACATTTTGACTTTTAATTATTCTATTCTTTTGAGGTTTCTTGGAACAACAGGAAAAACTTAAAATTTATGACAGAGATTCCTATATCTCTTTTATGTCTGGCAAATAATTTTACCTCTTGGAGTTTAATTGTCATCTGTGAATGAAAGGATAATAATCTCCTACTTCAAAATGTAAAAACTATGATTTCTACAGTATTTTTCTGCTGATTTTCATAAAAGTCATTTAAGGCTAGCATTTTTTGCATTTTTAACTTTAAAATGTCTTTTAACCTCAGTACCTCTATCATTTCACCTACTCCCTGAATTAATGAATTTCCAGCTATCTTCAAATAAACCAATAACTACTCAATAGATGAACGGGTAAAGAATGTGGTGTATCTACACACTAGAATACTATTCAGCCATACAAAGAATGAGGTCATGTCATTTGTGGCAACATGGATAGAAATTTTCTCAAAAAGAATAGAAACTATTATTTTGTAAG
>PVKS010011018.1:0-28005 GCA_004027875.1 Aplodontia rufa
TCATCTTGAAGACTAAATTTTAATGAAATACATAACAATATCCAAGTGTAATAATTATAAATCAAATATGAAATTATATAATAAATCTCAGGTTGATAAGTAGATGAGTAGTAAATGGGTTGAGAAGATGGGGCTACATTTTAGGTGAAGTCAGAAAAGCACCTTCACTTGCAGAAAGCAAGCTGAATTCCCACATCAAAAAAGAGCCACAGGGGCTGGAGCAGCATGCACAGTACATGGGTTCAATCCCCAGCACCCATGTACTCAGCTAAGTGTCAGAGCAACGAAAGCCATGTGAAAAAGAACTCGATAAAATAATGATTGTTTCTCTCTCTCTCACTGTCCTTCTTTCTTAAAAAAAAAATAAAAAATATAAAAAGAGCCACAATCACATTCCTTTTGAAAATAGTATAGTGAGAGTCAATGAGTTTTCATAATTTTGTTATACTCATTTCTAAATCTTAGACATTACTTACTACACATGTTTATATACATTATATATTTTTTCTTTTTTAATATTTTATATATACTTCATGTATATTTATATATATTGGGAGAACCCAATTCATACGTTGTTTTACTGATATGCACATATTTGATGGATCATATATAGATTTTGAGTGAAGAAGTGAAGTCAAAGATCTACTGGGTATGGCAGGAGAGAAGACATTGGCACCCCCTGGAGAGGAGAAGCTTCAGAGGAGCAGACCACAACAGGGCACTAAATGGAAAGGTCTAAGGACATCTTGAGAATAGATAGGGTAACAATAGGAATCATCTGATAATGTTGATATCCATGGTCGTCAACAAATAAAAAAGAAAAATAATCTTATACCATTTTGTTTTAGCCATTTTCTTAAAAGGCATACATGATTTCAAAAGTAAAGAGATCTAATAGTGATTAATTTTCCTGATTTGACTCTTTCTCCACAAAATAAGTAGATAAATAAATGAGTGAATTATTGGGTTTTTATTTCATTGATTGGTTTATGAATATACTTTTACTTTGTTTTTAGAGGAGAATCTAAGATTTGAGAATTTATTTCTCTTGTAGACTGTGTAGATAAGAACTAGTTTAACAGTATGTGCATTGAAGTACATTAATACATAGTTTTATAATTATACATAGTGAAACTTGTGCAACATAAACCATTTTGTATAATACCGACAATCAATGCATAGGGGTTTTAGCTGTGATTGAAACTTTATATGGCAATGAGTAATGAAACAAAAGTAAATGTACATTAATGTAATCATTCCACATTTGAGGGGTTGATTTATTTCATCTTTATTCGGTTATAATTTAAGCAGACAATTGTAAGAGAGAGAATGAGAAAGAAAAAGAGTCAATTTTATTTATTTTTTCATCTGGTTTTTGTTTACCCCATTTAGTTGTGTATGTGGTGCTAGGGATCAAACCAGGTTCTCATGTATGATGCCAGATAAGCACTCTACCACTGAGACACCTCTTCAACCCTCTTAAAGATTCTTGACAATCAAAATTAAATTAAACCAAATTTGTTAAATAAGAAAACAATGTTCGTCCCCATGAAGATACTTACAAATAGCACAAAATATGTTATAGTTGATGTTAGTCCTCAAACAGAAGGAAGAGGTGTGCAAGTAGCTAGAATCTATCTTTAAAAACATAAAAACGAACTGTGAAAACTAAAACAACTCAGGGGTCTTGAGATACAATAATCTTCTATATATAGAAAAACAGATTGCAAAGATTTACAGAGATTAACCATTAACATTAGCAAATGGATATGCAAAAATAATGATAGTACAATAAAGCTAATAGTCTTCTGCCACCTAAAAAAATTCATGTTTATACATTTGAATACGGCAACTTTATTATGAAAGACTATGCTAGTTAGATTTTACTAGATTATTTCATAAATGGATAATGCTATCAGACAAATGAAAAATAAGATTTAAATTCAATTATCAAATTATGAAGGATGGACTTCATGATCTTTTAAATTTTGTAAAAAAGAGCTAGATTTCCCTTATTTCACTTTTCTCATATGACCTTGTATTAGGTTTCCAAACTTGCCATTACAAAGTACCAGAACTTGTGTGGTTTAAACAAAAGAAATGTATTTTCTTATATTTTTGGGTTATGGAAATCCAAGATCAAGGTGTTGGTAGAGTTGAATGCTTCTAAGAACTCAGAGGGACAATTAATCCATGCCTCTCCCCTGGTTTCTGGTGGTTTGCTGGCAATCTAGGGCACTTTTATGGTAGTAGATCATTGCCCCAATTCCTGCCTTCAAGTTCACCTGGCATTCTTCCTGTGTGTCTCTACATTTCTCCATTTACTAGAGTCATAACTCGTAATGGGTTAGAATTCATACTGATGATTCCTTTTTCACTTATGTTACCACTGTAAATTTCATATCTCTAAACAATATCAATTACTGAGATAGGATGTTAAAATATGAATCATGGAGGAAAAAAATTCAATAGACAGCAATTTTTTAGTTCCATGAAATTCATGTTCTTCTCATGCCAAATACATCCATTATAATATCTGTAAAGATTTTAACTCATTTGAAATACTCTAAATTTAAAATTTTATCTAAATATCATCTATATCAGTTGGTATTATACTTGCTATGACTTATCCTGAAGAAACAATTCTATCTATGAACCTATGACCCAAAATGCTATCTGCTTCCAAAATACATTCGTAGTGTAGGCACAGATTCAGATCCCATTTAAAAAAAATATCAGTCCCAAGCTGAGTCCCAAACCAGACAGAGTGAATTCGACCTCATGGCTTGAGATCATTCCAATTTGGATTAACGGTGTTCTGTCCCTGGGGCTCATCAGGGACACAGCCAGCTCTTCAGATCCTCAACTATGCCCTATACTGCCCTATAGCCCTTCCTTGAGGTGTATGTTCTCCAAGCCATTCTTCCTTTATTTTACTTTTTAAACTTGTTAACAATTTTATAATACTGGATTTTTCTCACGTTTCTGTTGGTGCATTATAGTTGTACATAATGGTGGGATGTGTTGTTACGCCTTTGTACATGTACACAATAGGTCAATAAAATTTGGCTAGTATCCCTCCCCAGTACTTCCCCACTCTCTCCTCTTCTCCCATCCCCAGTCTTGTCCTTTACTGATCTTCCTTCGATTTTCAGAAGATCTCCGACTCCCACCTTTATTTTCCTTTTTCCTTTCTAGTTTCCACATAAAAGAGAAAACATACAGCCCTTGACCTTCTAAGTTTGGCTTATTTTGCTTAACATAATGGTCTCAAGTTTCATCAATTTTTCCTGCAAATGACATAATTTTATTTTTCTTTCTGGTTGGATAAAACTCCATTGTGTGTGTTTGTGTGTGTGTGTGTGTGTGTGTGTGTGTGTGTGTGTGTGTTTATCCATTCATCCACTGATGGAAACCTAAGCTGGTTCTTTAGTTTGTTTGACTAATATGAATTAGGTTGCTGTAAATGTAGGTATGCATCTGTGACCATAGTGTGATGACTTCAATTCTTTTGGATAGAGAGAAATGTTAGAGCTGGGTCATATGTTGGTTTTATGCCCAGCCTTTTGAGGTACCTATGGCATGTTGTACTTTTCAGTCTTGGTGGCAGTGATTCTACCACTACAAAACTATCAGAAATCTCGTTTATCTGCCATGTGATTCATAGAAGTCCAAAACTTACACAAAGGAGTTCTATATAGATATTTCTTGAATGACTGTATCTCTAATCCTGGCTTGTACTAACATAGTTGATTGGATTCGTGGATGACACACTTAATCTGTTCAGCACATAATTGTCCAACTATACCTTTGGCTCTGTTTCAAGTGCACGTTTGCATTTTATATTAAGTTGAATTTTTTTTTCAGTAATGGGGTTTGAATCCAGAAGTACTTAGCCACTGAGCCATATCTCCAGTCTGTTTTATTTTTTATTTTGAGAAAGGGTCTAAGTTGCTTAAGGCCTCACTAAGTTTTTGATGCTGGCTTTGAACTTCCATCCTCCTGCCTCAGCCTCCAGAGCAGCTGGGATTACAGGTGTGCAATAAACAGAAGTCTTTCAAATCATTGTTATGGTTTTGTTTTATTTTATCAACTTTTTTGATCTTTTTCAATTTGCTTCTATCTGCTTTCAAGGAGCAAGAAGAAACCACACCTTGTCTTCAATATTGTGCTTAGAATTCTCCTCATGTAAATCTCTCAGTTCATTACTCACCATATCTATTTTCCATCCATTGCAATGCAATTCTGAGTTTTCTTCCAATTTATTTTCAGATTCACCTTTCCTAACACTTCCTTATGAGACCTGATCTGAATCACTGTTAACGTGCACGTTGCTAGCAACATTCTGTTCATAATGATAGATCTATTCTCTAACATGATGGAAGTTCTCCCTTGTTTTTGGAGCCCTTAAGAGAAGCACTTTTAACATTGGTAATCTCTATCCATGGTTTCTTTGACAGAGATTTAAGTATCTTGGCTTTACAAAGCATTCATCTCAAATCTCTTCCAGCCTCTACTTATTTTTCAATTCCCAAACTACTTCCAGACTTTCAGCTATTTCTTACAGCAATACTCCACTTGTCAGTATCAAAATCTCTGAGTTTTCTAGGATTGACTCAACAATCAATTTGTAGACAATACAAATTCATTATCTCACCATTCTGAAGTCCAAAAGTACAAGATTAAGTGGGCAGGGATGATTTTTCTTGAGAACTGTGAAGGAGAGTCTGTCCCATGCTTCTCTCATAACTTCAGGCAGCTTGCTGTCCACCTATGGGGATCCAAAGGCTAATGCGTTGTCCCAGCCTCTGCATTCATCTTTGCTCTGTGTTTTCTGTGCTGGCATGCCCTGTTCAAATTTCACTTGCTACAAAAACACCAGTGATGGTGGATTGTAGCCCATCTTAAGGCCCTAATGGATTAGCTTATTTTACTGGACTATAAATTTGTGATATCCATGAGAAAAATCAATAACTGAATATGAAAGGAAATAAAATATTCTCTAGAATATATTTTCCTATTAGTAGTAGATATAAAGGCAAAGAGTGTTTAGTAACCAACTGATACCTACTGGGATAGAAAGATACCTGGGAAAGGAATTCTTCTGCTCTAATATATATTTACCAACTCTAGCTTTTTCTATATATTTATTGCAATCTGATAGCTTCACAAAAATTTTAATATCCAAAGGAATAACATGCTCAAAATTTTATTTTCACATTCTGCAGCATTTTATTACCAATTATGTTTGTTCTTGCAATAGTCTCCTTCAGTGACTTTGGTAACCTTGACCTGTTTTTATCTACTACATACATCTTCCCTTCAATTTACCATGTACAACTCATATGCTGTCTCTTTTTTTTTTATTTTTTAGAATCTTCTCTTCAGCCTTGACATGTCCCCATATAATTTGGACTGAATAAACCCTTTGCTGCAATTGCCTTCTAAACCTCAATTTATATTTTGATCTTTAGGCTGCAATAATTCAAAAGGCTGGTGATATGTCTTTCACAGCACTGACTACAATCTGTTTGCTGTTACAAACTCCCCTATAACAAATCTTCCTCCTGAACTCTCATTTACTATCCATGTCATCCAGTTGACCTGAGAGCCATGTGGATTCTTCCATTTGTCTTATTTCATAACTTTTAAACCAGCAGGAATATCAGCCCTTAAGAGAAAGTGAGGTGTAAAATGATTAAGAAGTAAAAGAATTTATTTATGCTTATGAGAATAGCAACCTGGAAAAACATATTCAAGTCAACTTGAGTACTTACTCTGGGACCATATAGATTTTGATCAAGTTTAAAGGCAACCCCCCTCCCAAAAGATAAAAAAAGAAGAAAGAAAAACACAAGTGGGGAGAAGGATTGTAGCAGTTTCTGGTCAAAAATTTAGCCTAGTGTAGGAAGTTTAACAAGCTGTCTTACAGGAAAGGGACTGAATAAAACAAAGAATGTATTTAAAGCAGTTCTCAGGAAGGGGAAAGGAATGGAGAACAATAAAAAGACATTCCTAGAAACCAAGAGAGTTTGGGGTGAGAAGACCCTGGTGGCTCTCTATAGGAGTGTAATATTCCTGGAAGACGAAAACATCAGCTCTTAGCATGCAAGCTACAGTATATATTGAGTCTCCTATTCCATCCACTATGTGCTGGGGAAAGCATATACAACTACACAGGGTCATATGCTTATTTTGAGGTAGCTGTGACTTAGGAAATTTCTCTGTCCTCTTAGCATAGTGCTTGGGGAACTTTGATCTTCTATATCTGTTTGGTTTAATTTTCTACTACTGAGCAGCAAAGGATTCTTCTTCATATAATTAGTCATATCTAAACCTCGTTGTGCATCCACAAAGAAAATATTACTACAGTTGCCTCTTAGTTAGTTTATTTTGGTGTTCTTCCAACTACTTTTAATTTTTATGGTATTGCTCTACCTCAATCCTTCCTACCAGCACCAACAAAGTAAGTTAGTCAAAAGTCATTATCCAATTATTAAAAATGTCTGTTGGATATTTAGATCTAATTTTCTATTTTCAAGAAGCAAATTCTAGTTCAATGATAGGTACATAAAATTAGCTATGATATTACTTTCAAGTTTAAAGTAGATAAAATCAAAAAGCAATTATAAATTCATCCAATTCAGAGGTTCTTCCTAGGATTCAGAGTAATTTACATGGTGGAGCTGGAATGGAAAGTGAGTGGGAATCTGGTTGGTGGATGAACACATTAAAAGCACTGGAAAAGTGAAGTAAAAATGTACTGTGGCCTCTAAGTAGGTGAAATTTCACCTCCAAGTAGGTGAATTTTCAGTGATTGGCAGGTGGTTGTCAATGCTAGAAAGAGCAAAAACTGAATGGGAAAATACCTCAAGATATTGGAAAGTTTGATAGAAAGATATTTTATAACTCAGAGAGATGTATAGAATTAGGGTGAATTTAATAAAATTAACTCAGGAATTCCAAAAGGGGTTTTCAGTTTCAACTCTGATATACAACAAAGTTGAAAACTGGTCCCATCTTTACCAAAATAAATAATAGAAAGACCAATAGAGTAAGGAAAGGGGACATAGGGAGGAAGGAAGTAACAGAAAGAGAAATTACACAAACTGAAATGGAGCAAGTTTTATTCCATCAGGTATGATAGTATAACTGTAATGCACTAATAAAACATTTTTAAAAAGAAACAGCTGAACAGAATGTAAATTAACTTTTTAAACCTATCAGAGAAATAAGGTTTATGTGTACCATGTGCTCAAGCTCTAGAAAGCTAGGCACATCCTAACATAACATAAATCTTGCTTTGAACTAAGCCATTATTTTGGCTGGATTACTTAAATGCTTATACTTTTGAACTGGGGAAGCCTGAGTCTAGACAAGCATTAGAGAGTAAAGCACCACAGGGCTGCAGATACAAAAGACCCCAAGCTTGCACAGAATTTATCCCAAGGAATCTCAGCAGGTTTTCTTGGTGAACATGAGAAACCTTCTTGTGGATGGAGAGAAGGTTTTATC
This sequence comes from Aplodontia rufa, assembly GCA_004027875.1. Taxonomy (NCBI): domain Eukaryota; kingdom Metazoa; phylum Chordata; class Mammalia; order Rodentia; family Aplodontiidae; genus Aplodontia; species Aplodontia rufa. Next base: position 7,516 of record PVKS010011018.1, read on the forward strand.
ATTGTCACCACTGTGGCATACACTGAGAGTGTTAACCAGAACAAAATCATATTCTCAAGAGAAAAATGTCTTATCAGAACATAAAACTTGTGAGGATAAGGGACTTTTTATCACTCGATCCTCAGGGCACCTTCTTGTAATTCCATGGGGAAAGTGAAAAGAACCAATAGGCATCAGGGATGAAGGAAAATAGACAGCAAACTTTACAGTGAAGGGAATAAGAGACAACGGGAGAAAGTCAGAACACTTGGACAGGCAACAGCCTTGAGGCGAAGCTCCACTGTCAAACTGGAATTTGGTTGGCTGTGTACAGAACACACACTTTCTCTGCTACCACACCAACCCACCATTGTGGCTCTAGGAAAACAACCATGGATGTGATTGAAAGAACTGCAAGACACAGATTTCCAAAGGGATGTACTTTTTAAAGACCAATATAAAGAGGAGACCAAAAAAAATTACAATAGATTTAAAATCTTGTGCAACTACAGTCAAATTCATGAACAAACATGAGACACATAAAAATTCGAGAAAAGCACAGTGATAAGAGACAAAAGAGTAATAATGACTTAAAAAGAAAAACATGTTAGAATCATCAGACAGATTATTTAAAATAAGGATATACATGTTAAGGATTCTAATGAAAAAAAATAGAAAATATAAAACAATACATGGGTGCCATAAGCAGAGAGATGGAAATTGTAAATAAGAATCAAAATGGAATGCTAAACATTTAAAGTCTATGACAGAATTAAAGACTCCCTGGTCAATAGACCTCAGCCTTGTGGTCTGAATGCTCAATAAAACAATCAGGAAACTTGAAGGTATGTAAACAGAAAGTTTGCAAGCTGAAGAACAACGAGAAAGATAATATTAAAAAATGAAAAAGGTAAGAGAGACAATCCAAGAAAAAATATGCATGGCAAAATATCAAAAGACAGAAGAAACCAGGCATGATGGCACATGCCTGTAGTCCGAGCTAATTGGAAGGCTGAGGCAGGAGGATCACAATTTTGAAGCCAGTCTCTGCAGTTAGAAGAGGAAAGATATAAAAGATGTAATTCATGCAGCAATAATACCAAAATTAATGTCAGACACCAAAATAAAAATGGAATAACTTACAAATATATCAATCAGGAAAAATGTCAAAAAACTGGGACTAGGTTTATTATCTTCAGTTACAGTGCATCAAAGAGAGAAAGGAAATATTGAAAGATACTAAGGGGGAAGATAAAATGTTTAGCAGAGTGAACATCAGAAACTGCAAGCATTAAGAACAGTGAAATAAAAAGGCTTAAAAGAAAAAAATATAAGAGTAAATGATAATTCTATGTTCAATAATTATTCTCTGAAAGTGAATAAAAATCATATTTAATACTAGAGAATCTGTTTTGTAGGAACCATTGAAAGAAGTTCTTCAAATGGAAGAAAAGTTATATAACTAAGAAAATTGGATCTACATAAAAGGGAAGGTTGCTGAAGAAAAACTATGTAAGACTACAATAAAATTTTATTTATTTTTCTTAATTATTCTTAATTAATAATGCTTTGTTGAAAGCAATAGTGATGACAAAATGATTTTTGCTTATGGATGAGCAATATCACAAGAGAAGTAGAGAGGATTACATTCAGGAGCATAGGAGAGAGAGAAGGATAAGGAGAAACCAGTTGACAGGTTAAATCAGATAAAAATACTTATTTCTATTAAACAGAAAGTTGAATATATTTAATGATATTGTATTATATGATCCAGCTAGGAGTGAGGTTTTGAATATTTACATTCAAGAAGAAATGATAAATATTCAAGATGATGGACAGCATAAATATTCTAAGTTGATAAATATAAAATGCAGAAGCATACCTAAGCGCCACACAAGATCCCATAAAGCTGGAAAAATAGGTATTTTTCAATAAAAAAGAAACAGGAAGGAGGAAGGGAGCGGGATTATTCTGGAATAGTTAACAGCTCTGCACTTCAAGCTATTTAGTGCTATTCAGAAATTAACAACTTAATTAAAACTATATATTATAAATTCTAAGGTATTCAATAAAAATTACAAAAGAACCATAGTTCATATGCTAAGAGAGGAGAGATTATGAATCATATGAAATGCACAGAAAGATGGGATGGGATCCAGGAATCACAAATGGTCATTAGGTAAAATTACCTAAGTAGATAATTTAACTTTAAAAAAAAAAAACTAAGAAAAGTCAAATAAATTTATGGACTTTAACAACAGTATATTAACATTGGTTCATTAATTGTGACAGATGCATATTAAATGGTAATATTGATAAAAGAAAGACAAGGTTTGTCTGTAATTACTCATTTTTTATGAATTTAAATATATTCTAAAATAAAATTTTATTTAGAAGTATAAAATATGAAAACACAAAGAACATGAAATAGCCATAATGACTTTGAAAAACAAAATAGAATTTGGATATATTTTATTACCAGACTTCCATACCTACAAAGCTTTATTAATAAAGATTGTGATAATTGAATCAAGGTATCCAAACATATCAGAAAAAAATGTCATTTTACAAACCGATGTGATTTTTGACAAAATATATGCTGAAGGTGGTGTACCTGTATCATCCTTAATTTGCACTCATCAACATAGCACAATGTACATTATATAATGAATGAAACCTACAAAGTTTAAATTAGTTTGCAACTTACTATACTTTTTGGATAATATTTTTTTCATTTATTTTTGAGTTATACATAAGATTATGCAATGGCATAATTATAAAATCATGGAGTTTAACTTTTTCTAATTCAGTCTCCAGCTTTCCCCCTTTCTCTCCTTTCCTCCTATCCTGATTTTGCATATACATGACAATAGGATATACAATGACATACTGATAAAAACTTGGCGTGTACATTGTTTTAGCACCCTTCCCAGTACTTCCCCATTTCCTGTTTTCCTTTAAACACCTGTTCTTTTTAGATATGCTTTACAATAAGACAAATATTTACACTTTTTAAAAGCATTCAGTAAAACTTATTCTAGTTCAGTCACCTGTATTGGTTTTTCCCCTACCACCACTACCACTCAGTCCTCTTCCTATACTCTACTGAATTTCCATTATTTATCAATACTTTTATATTTTAATTAAATGGATTGTTGATATACATGTTAATGAGATTCAGTATTATATACATGTATTTTTCTATTTTTAAGATAATTCATATAGATACATAAACATATACACAATAGAAGTGATTGATAATAGCAGAAGATTGCAATCATTTATAATTTTTATTTTTATCTTAGTGAAGTGCCACTTTATTACTTTTCCTCAATATTTAATCTTTTTTTTTTTTTTTAAAGAGAGAGGGACAGTGAGAGAGAGAAAGAGAGAAACAACTTTTTATTTTGTTTTTCACATGGCCTTAGTTGCTCCAACACTCAGTTGTGTACGTGGTGCTGGGGTTTGAACCTGGGTCCTCGCGCTTGCCAGGCAAGCGCCAAAACCACTGAGCCACTGCTCCAGCCCGTATTTAATCTAATTAATAAAATAAAAAGTAAAATCACTTTGTTATCAATGTGCAGAATGTGCTAATATCCTTCAAATAATATTTTATAGAAAATGGAATACACATTCCAAATAGTAACAATGGAATGTAGTTACAAATTTATTTTTCATCTTTTAGTATCTGTCAATGTGATACTGAATTTTTCATGTTTGGACATAGTTCATATTTCATTTGAAAAATATGCAAAGCCACAGTTACTGTTTTTCAAAATCTCAAAATAATTTGCCCAAAAGTTGAGAGAAAGAAAAAGATTAAGGAGGCTCTAGAATGAGAGATTTACATGAAGCTTCAGGCACATGAGTCACATGCTGCAAATAATTCAAATAAGATGAGGAATTGAAACTATGATATTAAATTGTTTTTTTGATGACATTAATTATGTTTGCTACAGTAATTTTTTTGGGAAAGTAGAAGTTCCATGTTCAACAATAAATTGGGTGTAAGAAATTGGGGCAAAGATGTGAGTTTTCTCACAGAGTCAAGGAAATTGCAGAAATTACATTTGTAGCAGTGGACATATCTCACTGGGGCAGAGAACTTGCCTAACATGTGCAGTGCACTGAGTTTAATCCCTACTTCAGGGAGATATACATATAATGTAGATAGTAAGAAAATCATAAAGAAACAGTCTACTGAAATTAGAAGGAATGAGGACTGCAGAGGTTGATAGGAGGATTTGCTTTGAGAAAGTACATAAGATAATTTACATTGACATGAGACTTGTTGAAAAAAGAAGAAATGGAGGTCAAAGAAGGTGACTTGTGCTTGTCCAGTATGAATTTAATCAGACTGCCCATTACATTGGTTTTGAATTTCTGAATAAATACCTGTTTATTCAAAAATCATTGTTGTCTCTCAATTCCACCACTTTTCTATGGTGGGTAATTATATGTATCAGCTTGAAGGTAAAGCCAACTCCAGGCTGCCTTTGGGTTAGAGGTGTAACACTGGCTCTCCCTTAGGTCTGTGACCTCTCAGTCCTGCAAGCTTCTGACTTCAGATTTGACAGTGTCCACAATCGCATGCACCATTTCCTTAAAATAAATTTCTCTCTGCCCCCACCTTTCTCTGTAAACCCTACACACACATGCATACACATACACACACACACACACACACACACATGTGCACTCACACATATTCTATTAGTTCTGCCTCTCTAGATGGAAAACTGACTAATACACCATCTTTTGTGGTTTATCTATAAATGTTTGCATACAGATGCCTTTGATTTCCCCCAGCCCCTAAATACATTAGTTGCATTCCAATAACTACCATATCCACTAAATCTATTTTCAGTGGACTTTCTATCAAGACTAATTTTTGATATTACTATCATTTCTGTAATTAAAATGTAATTTACAATAAAAATGTAATTTCTCCCTGAGTCTTCACTGAGTCATCCAAAATAACTATATTTTTATCCAGCAATTTTATGGTCTTTTATAATTCTTTAATTATTGTCATATTTTGTGACATGACTATTTGATTTCTTTTTCTATCATTAGCCTTTGGGTATCTTATGCTAAGATAAAAATCATCCCTTAAATCCAGTGATTTACATAAAGAAATGGTTGTTTTGTTTTTTTGTTTCTTTTTCACTCTTATTATATGCCCTTCATGAATCATCTACGGCTTCCTTACTGGAGCCAAAGTTTCAGGAGCAGTGCCTACCTAGAATATCTGAGTCTTATGAAATAGTGAAATGGAAAATTTTCAGTCACATGAAGTTTTACAAGCTTTTTCTCATAAATGGTGCATGATGTATCCATATATCCACTCAGATTTCTTTGGGTAAAGCAATTTATATGACCAAACCTTTATAAAATCTCATCTATCATCTCTGATATATAATGTATAATTTACTAATAATTATTTTGAGTAGAATGCAAGCAGTATATTAATGGTTTGTCAATTACTAATAGTGGAACATAATTTGAAATAAAAAGCAATGTGTGAAATGAATATATGGTTTCTTTTATCAGGAAACAAAGGCAGAAATTAGCTAGAACTTAGAAAGGAAGTGGAAATAACATATACACTGGGCATATTAGTTTCTTGTGGTAATTGGTAACAAATGTCGTAGACATGGAAGATAAAACAGGTGGCACTTTCATGTACAAATCAATCTAAGAGACTCTGTCCCCTGTCCTTCCAGCTTCTCATGGAAGAAATGCTAATAAAAATGTGAATATGTCATACATCATTTATGAGCAAAAACATGAGAGAATCCAAGTGGTTGAAAACTTTCCATTTCGTTCTTTCATGAGACTTGGACATTCCAGGTAGGCACTGCTCCTTCAGCTTTGGCTTTCAGCTGGTGTTCCTTTGCCTGTGGCTGATCAACCCAACTTGCAAGTCAGGACTTTAAGGCTTTGTAGAACTCTTTTCCCTCTGTGTGTCCAGTCTCCACTTCTCTTTTCCTTATAAGGATACATATGATTGCATTTGGGACTCATTTGGATAATTCAGGATCATTGGCACATTAAGCTCCATCTCAACATCCTTAACTTAGTTACATCTGCAAAGAAACTCCTTCTTTTTTCATTCCTTTCTCTTTCATCTTTCATTTCTTTTTCTTATTATGCTATATTACCATATAATATAACTCAAGAATTTCCCAAGCATAAAAGTGTGAAAATATTTTAGGAGACTTTTTCTTCAGTATACAACATTTTTTCCTGTCTCCTTATTTCTATCGGATCTATGACTAGATCTCCTCTTCTTCTTGTGATGAACTTTTCCTGTACCTTTATATACGTAACAGAGCAAGACTGAAAACCTTCATATCACATGTGCATTGAATGTCATGGCATGGCTATTTCTGAATTTTAAATTCATATTTTATGATTATCTAATTGTCTAAAGATTTCTTAGAACCCACTCTTGGTTCACTCAGCTATAACCAGGTGACTGTTTTCAAACGTGACTGCTCCAGTAGGGAAGATCCAATATTAATGAGGAGTTAATGGTTATACATGGGAATATCCTGAAAGTTACCTATTATATTTGTGTTGAATGTAGTAGTCTAGAAGAAAGTTCTGCTGTGTGCAAGAAACCTTCAAAATAGCTTTAACATTCATCCTTTTAAATTTTTATTTTAATTTTATTTAATTTTGTACTGTGCTTAAATCTATTGAAGTCACTACATTAATATTAGAACAATTACAATAAGCGGAGTAATGCTTTTTCTGATAAATCATATTTTAAAAGTCTATATTTGTTCTTAGTATACAGTGAGATGAGATGAACGTTTTAGCTGTTCTTAGGAGGTACAGTATTTTGTAGAGATGTGCATGGACAATGAATTGCTCCCTTAAGTATTGTGAAAATGCTGACTCATTAATTTACAGTGGTCTTTCCTGACATGCACTCAGGAGGCATGTCAGAGTCCTTCAGTATTATAAAAACAAGCTCGGTGGTAGCAGGCATTGGGTGCTTTAACACCAGAGTATTTTTCATATCACAGAGAAACTATTTTAAACTTCCACCATGTGTGTCTCTTCCCTGATAGAATTTCTTTGTAGTTCAGGAACATTTTAGCCAGGTTTTCTTTAAAAAAAAGAGAACGGTGCTTTTGTGTAGTGTTTTCAAAGAAATTTCTTCATATTATCTTTTCTGTTGTTGTTGTTTTCACAATATCTTCGTGAGATGAATAGAAAAGTTATTGGCATTAAAGATGAAAAAAATTCGGACAAAGATTAAAAGGCCATTTGATAACATAGACTGAGAAGCAAATTTATTGAAAAAAAGACTTTTCTGTAGTAAATTGATGTTGAATCTTCCTTCTAGAAATGCTCATCTGGGAGATAAAAGTGAGTTGATACGGATACGATCTAGATATGGCTATCAGAGAACCTGATAATCAGGCAAAGCCAGGGCAATACCTGTTCCCTAAGGGAAGACTAAGAAGCCAAATGTCACTATTGTTAACCTGTTTCAAGTGATCATATTTCAGATGGTAAATAAACTCAAAAATATTAAGACTGATAATATGTTTTTTAAAGAGAGAGGGACAGTGAGCTAGAGAGAAAGAGAGAATCAATTTTATCTAGTTTTTCATGTGGCTTTTGTTGATCTAACACTTCATTGTGTACATGGTGCTGGGGTTTGAATTCAAGTGCTGGTGCATGCCGGGCAGTTGCCCTAACCACTGAGCCACTGCTACAGCCCCAAGATTGTTATTATTATTTTTTAACTGTAGTAAAACACACACACACAAAATCACATAAAGAGATGTGCTACCTTAATGATTTTTAATCTTGAGTGTTTTGACTTTGAGCATAGAGCCACAAAGTAGATCTATAGATTTACATCTCACATATTTGAAACCCATTGAACAAAGTCTTCCTGTTTCTCCTGGCCCCTGGCAACCACCCTTCTACTCTCTGCTTCAATATTTTTAAATAGGTAACATACAATCTCCCTTAGTCATGGTTTCAAATTCCACTGTTTCATTTGTCTGCAACCCACAGCAGTCTGACAATGTCAAATGGAACATTCCAGAAATGAGTACTTTTTAAGTGTATGTTGCACATCACTTTGAGTGGCGTGATTAATCTCACACCATCCTGATTCTTCCCACCAGATGTGCATCATTGTTATGTCCATCTCATCTGAGCTGTGCACATTGTCTGCCTGTCAGTTACTTAGGAGCTGTTACTTAGGACCACTGTGCTAAAACCCCTGTGCTTCTTTTGAAGTAGCCCTTCCGTTACAGTGAGCCTAATGCTGGGTCATAATGCCTACATCATTCTCATCCCTTCATCTCATTATGTGGGCATTGTGCCATTTTACATCAACACAAGTTGAAGTAGAATGAAGAGCGTTCAATACTTTGGGAGAGAGATAGATCACATTCACACAACTTTTATTACAGAGTACTGTTAGAATTGTCCTATTTCACTATTAGTCATTGTCAATCTCTTACTCTGCTTAACTTACTAATGAAATAAACTTATTATGTATATATATTCATAGGAAACAACACAGTATACAGAGGGATTGGCACTTCACACAGTTCAGGAATCTGCTGGAGTGTAAAAGGTGAGTACTACACAACTGAGATCATGCAGTGTTTATCCTGACATTAGCGTATTTCATACAGCATAGCCTCTTTAAGGTTCTTCTGTGTTGCTGTGTACAACAGGATTTTTTTCTTTCCCTAAGGTTGAATATTTCATGGTATCTGTATGATACACATTCTTTATCAATTAGTCCTTCATAGACATTTAATTTACTTCTATGTGTTGAACCTTGTGAATAATTTTTCAATGAACCAGACAGTGAACATATGGAAGCGTGAGATAGTTCTTTGTTTGTTTGTTTGGGTAATGGTTATCCTTACAAATGTAAGATATTGTTCTGGTTTTGATTTTCACTTCCTTCGCAATTAGAGGTGTTAAAAAACTTTTCACAAATCGTTAGACATTTGTATGACTTCTGTAGATATATGTCTATTCAAGTACGTCCTTTTTCTACTTTTAAATCAGTTCTGTGTTTTTTGCTATTGAGTTGTGGGAATTCTTTATACGTTTTTGACATTAATTCCTTTTCAGATATGTGGTTCATTTTTTTCCCTTATTGGCTGTGTTGCCTTTCACCGCATTAGTTGTTTTCTTTGCTGTGAAGAATCTTTTTAGTTTGGCGTGATCCCACTTTTCTATTTTGCTTTTACCTGTGCTTTGGCTGTTTATAATCAAGATATCATTACTGAAACCCAGTTTGCTTCCAGGAGTTTGACAGTTTCAGGTCTTACACTTGAGTGTTTAATCCACTTTGAACAGATTTGTGTGTGTGTGTGTGTGTGTGTGTGTGTGTGTTTATTGTGTAAAACAGTGTTCAAATTTCATTCTTTGGCACATGCATATCCATTTTCCCCAACACAGTGGAAGAAAGCAACCTTTTTCCTCACTGAGTTTTCTTGACAAATTCTACAAAAGATTAAGTTGAACTTACAAATTCTGGTTATTATTGGGATCTCCATTGCATGTCATTGGCTTATATTCCTGCATTTATACCATGTCATACTGTGTTGAATATTCTTGCTTTATAATTTATTTTGAAATTGAGAAGTGACAAGCTTTTAACATTGTCTTCTTTCTAAAGATGATTTTGCTTTCAGCCTTTCATGGTTCCATATGAATGTATCGATTGTTGTTTCTATTCCTGTAATAAGCACCATATGGATCTTGAGACAGTTCGCTTTAAATTTGAATTCATCAGTCACTCTGGGGCACAGGTATAGGGCAAGTGTAGAAAGATGGCGGTACTGTGTCAAGATGGGGTAGCAGGAGTGTGGAGGATCCAGAGCAAGTGACGGCCTAGAGTCATCATTGTGGGGTAAGCCAACCAAAATGCTCCAGAAGTCCCTGCCTCAACAACAGCAGCAGCATAACCATTTAATCTTACAGATTAAAATATTCTACTCTTTGAAATTGTATCCATGCAGTGATCTTATTCATTTATGAAAGTTCAACATGGAAATTTCAAATAAATATAGTCTACAAATATAGAATAAAACATTGACACAAAACATGAGGATAAAAGAAATTTCATACAAGCACAAAACCCAACCAAATATTCTATAACTAAGAATGATATGTTATTGTATATGAAACTTCACATCCCAAAGAAAACATAATGTAAAAAATACAAAATCAGCTAGTCAACTTCAAAACTTATCTAAAAATTTTCAAAATAACAATTCATATGCAAGTATGGATTGCATATTTGAGACAATAATTTATTCTTTAATGTTATCTACTCTTAGAAATTTTCCTAAGACCCAATTTTTCCTCTTCAAGCTAAGTAAGATTTTTTAAAGAATCTGTAACCAGATAAAATGTTGTATGGACATGTGAGGGGCATTTTGCTTTTTTTACTTTATGAATAAATTGTAGGGCTGGAGCAGTGGCTCAGTGGTTGCAGCGCTTACCCTGCATGCATAAGTACACAGGTTCAAACCCCAGCACCCACATATACAACTAAGTGTCAGAGCAAAGGAAGACATGTGAAAAGCTTGATAAAAATTGATTCTCTCTGTCTCTCTCTCTCTCTCTCTCTCTCTGTCTCACTGTCCTTCTCTCTCTCTCTTAAAAAAGAATAAGAGAAAATTGTATTTCCTTACTTGACAACTCTGAATTCCTGCAGCCTCTGCAATGGAATATAGATAACAAAGAAAAGTTTACACATCATCTTCCTGGTAACTCAAGCTCTAACACCTGTTTTCACAACCTACAGCAGTATGAACACTGGGCTGCTAGCATTTCCCTAGGAAGCGTCACAAATACAATTCCTTCTCTAGTATTTCAAACTAAGCTAATACATCTCCTTTTTTAGGTTCTGTACAAGAGATTGCTGGGTAATATACAATCATCCATTAAGATTTTCTGCATCGAAGACACTCCTTAAGTTTCTATAATTCAATACTTGTGTAGTTAGCACTTGCTATGTGGCAGCTGCTCCTCTAGATCTTTGGATCATATCAATGAACAAAGGACACGGATTTCTGCTTTCATTGATGATACACCCTGGCACCGTTTCACCAAAATGAAAATCTGAATTTGTGTTTCTATGTTTTGAGAAGGATCTTCTTTGAACACATCTGCTTGTAGAGCTGGGGGAGGACAGAAACACAACTTAGCAAAGAGAAAATAGAGGGGTACGTCTGGGCACAAACAGGCCAGTGATTTAGGAATCTTTCTAAATAATATCTCTTTAAACCCTCACAACAACTGTATTTCTCAGTAAGGAGATGGGTACTCTAAGTGATTGCACAGCTTGTATTTGATGCAACTGAGTGAGAGTCTCTGTTTTCCTATTTAAATCGTGTTTTCTCTGATGGAAAGACATGCTGGGATTATTTGTAGTACAATTATTTTCCTTAGGACACAAACAAGCACTTCAAAGATATTGATCTACTTTTATGTATCATTTTAAAATACTCTATCTCACACATTTCCTACAGGATAAGCAACAGAAATTTAAATATCCCAAAGCTCCCTTCCCCCCAGTAGAAGTTCCTTATCACAACTGGATCATTTTTCTTGCTTCTTGCTTTTCAAATGTCTGTTACTCACTTCAGGTTTCTCTCTGAAAATTCTACAGTGGTGTATTTCCAACAATGCTCTGACTCCCTGTCCCCAACCCTCTGCTACCAAGCAATGCGCCACCATATTGTTCACGTTTAATATCTTCACATAAAATGATGCAAAGTCTGAACAGTGCTCATGATACAAATTGCTATGTCTCCAATTAATTTTCAGAAACACATGGTTAAAGCCAACCACTAATTCATCCCTGCTGTTGGTTTGTAAACTCTTTGAGATGCAATCCACAGTTATCACTCTCACTTCCATGAACCTGAGCATATTATGGAAGCTAAACCCAGAGGAATGTGGAAGCTTCATGAACCTGGGAAAGGTTCTAAATCCTGTGAGGGAAAGAAAGAAAGGAGGTCTTCAGGGTCATCAGGAACCAAATTACCCGTTGGTAATAAAGTTGCCTCAATATTATTCCTGTCCTTAATTATTGGCTGGAAGTAGCCTGGGACAAGTAAACTGCAGCCTTATCACAGGGTGCATTTCACACGTAGCAGCTGAGAAGATTGGTCAATTCAAGGCTTCTTTCTCAGAAATCTCAGAGGAACACTCTTTAGACTGGTACAGGATCCAAGAGGCCCTGTTTCACTCTTTTCCACCCTGTGTATATACCTTCAATGTATCTACTTTGTGGCAGTACGATAGACTGGTATGCCCATCTATTTTTGAGAAAATGAAATATAATAAAATGCATAAATACATAACATTGAATATGAATCCAAAATTGTATATTTAAAAATGAAACTACACAGATGTTATAAAACTTAAATATTAGTAAATTTTGGTAGAACAAAATTGTAAAGTGTTAAAAAAATAGAAATTCTATACGATATTTTCCATGCTATAATACTTAATGGCATAAGAATATATTTTTTCATATATATTTTAAGGAATAAAGATCTTCTAGGCATTTAGGATTAGAGAAGTTTTGATATTTTCAAAAGACAATATGCTTTTAGAATAACTTAATATTTCCAGTTGCTACATATTCTATGTGATATCATTTGATACCTTCAGTAGAATCATCTAAAGATTTTGAATGCAGTAAAAATAAATTTATCCTGAAAGTTAATTTAGTGGAACTTATTATAAGCTGAGACATTTATATAATATCAAGCAAATGGAAATTCAATATTAATCATCCACAGAAAGAAACTATGAGTATCAAATTAACATATTTGTGTAACCCCAAAATTTTCTTTATTTTAATCATTAACTGTTTCTGTATGTTTAGGGGAAGAATCAGTTTTGTTTCTTTTTAATACTTGATGAGGTTTGATGAAATGTGACATTTTTTAGGCCATTACTAAAGAATCAGTTACTTCAACAATAGTATTCACATATTATCTTCCAAAATTTTTGCATGGAGGCAAAGAGAAACAGCGAGGCAAATTACAAAAAAGTGATTTCTTGAACTTTCAAAGGCATACATCTAATGGCTCAGTTTAAACTAGCAGAATTTATTTGTTATATTTGATGGTGACAATGCCACATATTTATGGATAATTTTCCTTGAAGCCGTAAAACCAAGTGCATGTGGAGCAGAAGTGCTTTGAGATTCTTATAAAAATACAAAGAAAAATGAAAGAAATTATTTTACCCTATTTTTGCTTTCTATTTAAATAAGATTTCTTTTTCTGTATGCCTCATTGTGGGGAGAGAGAAAGATAAATAGTACAGTTACTGAGTTTTATGCCAACAGTGAAGTTACAGTATTGATTATGGACCTGTAATCAGTTTGGATGTAGGATTTATAAAATGCAGAATTTATACTATGATACATGCAAAGATACATGCAAAGTATTTTAACTTTTATTTTTGTTGTTTTATTTTGAATATTTGAGCTCATTTCACTTTCCAGAAATTTCTGCATCAGCTTGTGAACAAAAGAAAGGCAGAAATTCAGCCTTGCTCTTCAGCATGAACTTTTCAGTGATTCTGTTTTCTGTATGATCATCAAATTTTTCCTCCCATAGCTGGAGACCTGCTGAGATGTGTATTTAAGTGCAGTAATACAATATTAGTCTTCTGTAGTAGTGAAAGAAAACTGTAGCTTTTCATGTTTTTAAAAATCTTTTCTTCTTGAATGCTGATTGCAAGCTAACGGGTAATAATTTCCATCTGGTTGTGTTGCACCTGCATTACTCTCTCTTTCTCATCTTTGTCTTTGAGCAGGAAAGTTTGTGCTGTTCCTTTCAAGAGTGGTTAGCATCTACTCCCTTTAATAATCCAAATAGTAGTAAACATGGTATCCTGATGCAGTTTTAACAAAAACAAGATTTAATTAAGAAACAGCTGAAATCATAAATTCATAGTTTTTAAAATCTAGAAAACAACTATGAAAAACTTCTGTGAATTCATTTCATTTTATTTAATCTTTCCTAAACCATCAATGATGTAGGAACACTTGATAAGCGTTTCAAAACAACCTATAAATTAAATCAAGTTCTGATTAATTTTCTTGCAAATGAATGCTTTTGGAAGTATTAGAGAAACACCTTAGAATCATAATAAAATCTGCAGAGAAGTGAGGGTTTTTTTCTTGTATACAAGAATGTGCTTTACGCAGGTAAAATATTACAAATTCCCAATTGGCATTACATTTTAGACTAAATTAGGTGGTAGATGTAGTAGAAGAGTCTATCCAGATTTTAGTTCATAATTGCACAATTTTTACTCTTCAGATAAAATGTGATAAATCAAGCACCTAATTGTTTGGTGAGTAGTGATCCAGCATTAATTAAAAATATTTGTCACATTTTATGTGAAAATTCAAATTTTCTATGTGAATGGCTATTCAAAGCACAATAAATATGATGAGCATTTCGTTTCACTGTAGAATAGTTAAATCCAAAGAAAGTCACCCTTTCAATGGTATTAAAAGAAATATACCTCCATCCATTCGTATGTCTTTTGGCTTATAAATGGCTACAACAAATACAATAATTTTTCAAGAATAATTTAGGATTCATTAACATCTTTCTGACTCTTATCTCTAATGGGAAATAATCATAGTAACAATAGCCCAACACAAAGAGAACAGAGAGTATTGCAATGGTTGTTTAAATTCTTCCTAAGACATTTGTTAGACAGTAAATATCTCATAAGTATAGAATATAGTGGAAATACTGGCTCCCTTTCTATCTTTCTGATTTGTTGTTACTATGACAGCCAATACAATATTGGATTAAATATAGTGTGACTGTACTAGCTTTAATCCATGTGGACTTTCAGAAAATTTACTAAAATCCCACTGTGCTTTCCCTCTGAACATCTGTAATGGGAAAGTAATAATACAGTATAGTTCAAAGAGTTCCCTTACTTACATTGAGTGATTCAATTCAGGTAAATTGCTCTGAACAGAGCCTGACAAATAGAAAATGATTGTACAAGTTTAGCTTATTGTTATTGTTGTTTTGGGAGATGCTGATATGATTATAATATTATTATCATTTGTAGCTTTATTGAAAGAATCAAATGTTTCTTCATCAATCACCTTGCCCAAAAAATGCATGTTTCTAGAATTTGGCACACCAAACTATTGATTGATACTTGTACATTTTTCTCCTTCTAATGAGTACTTGTGGTACAGCAAAAAGACAAAACAGTTACAAAACATGGCAGATTCCCAACATTAATAAGATAGTTTAAGATGGACAAAATGCCTGAGTATATTAATTTAAAATACTGTTCATTTTCCTTGTGATTTTTGTGTATTGAGCACTGGCTAAGGTACATTTTAGTAATTGTAAATAAGATCACAAAATGTAGTTTTGTTTGTATTTTAAATGCTTTGTAGATGAAATATATGGCTTAATTTGTTTTTAATATAGTATTATAATTACTTGCTGTTATCATGCTGTAGTAATGAAAGAAATATAATGAAAATCACTAGATGCTACTTGCCTGTATGATTAGCATAAGTAGTTGCATTTTCTCATCAGACATTGGCTTCTTGCCCTGCTTTATATCTAGCACCTAATGCTGGGCCTCACACAGCAACACTTGTTAAATGAATGTTTAATGAAAAAGTGAATGTGCATTTACAGTGAATTCTCTGCCTTATTGTAAATCGTTAAGTATATAGAAAGTGCATAAGAAAAATTTCTGCCCTAGAAAAGTCAGTACATGCCTTTTGTTTTGTACATCTACTGCATAACATGCTTTCTCTGATTTTCCAAACCTTTATTTACCATAGTTCTGTATTGCTAGGTAGATAAATGATAGAAGATAATTAGATGGATGGATACATTGATTTATGGAGCACTTCTTCAGTGTTTGAAAGAGCCCAAACTCAAGATAAATGAGACAAATAAGTAAAAATTGCAAACAGAGCTTCAAATAATTTGAGTAAATTTATGATGGAGGCATAGACTTATTTGTTGAGTAAGGAACATTGTGTAGCAAAAATATCACAGATGTGGAGACTGGTAAGAAGGGCCTCAATTTTTATAAAGAGGAAATCTAAGTGTTGAAGGAGGTGGTGGTAGAAAAGTGTGAACATACTATTGTTTTCTATTGGTGTATTACACTTACACACAATATTTGCATTCGGTTGAAATAACCACACATGAGCAGAATAACTTTGCTCCCCTTCAGTCTTCAGTACTTCCTAGTTTCCTTCTGTCCTCCCTCTCACTGTTCCCCTTACTCTACTCTACTGGTTTTACTTCTATTTATTTACAGATTTTTTAAATCAGTGCTTTATAGATAGAAAGGTGAATTTTACTCTGGCATAGTCATATATATACTTAATACAATTTGGTGAATTTCAGCCTGTAGTTTCTCCCTTTTCTACACCTTCCTCACTCCTCCTCTGTCCCCTTCCTTTACCCCTTGATGCCTTTCTCTTTTCATGGGTTCCCCCCCCCCTCACATATTTCCCCTTATTTTGTTCTAACTTCCATGTATAAGAGAAAACATTCAACTTTGACTTTCTGGTTCTGGTTTCTTTCATTTAGCACAGTTTTCTCCACTTGCATTCATTCACCAGCAGATTATATAATTTCATGACAGAAAAACTCTATAAATATATTTGGATTTATTTCTGTGCCTTCTCTTCCAAATTTTATTCCAAAGGGAAGTCATAGAGGCAAGCAAAAATCTTCCTCATATTTAGATTCATCCAACAATATAAGCAGTTCTTTCAGAATTTCATGTACTTTGCCATTCAATCTACAGGAATTTAGGTGACAGGTCATGTTAAATAATGCCTCAGAACTGAAGATGACAGGGGCTGGAGCGGAGGCTCAGAGGTTGCGGTGCTTGCTTTGCATGTGCTAGTACATGGGTTCAAATCCATCATGTACACAATGAAGTGTTGGAGCAACAAAAGTCCATGAAAAACTAAATGAAATTGATTCTCTACTCTCTTTCTCTCTCTGTCTCCTCTCTCTCTCACTGTCCCTATCTCTTTAAGAAATAAAAGAAAAAAGAACTGTAGATGGCAAACATCAATTAAATCTCAGCTTAAATTGAGAGGTGGTGATCTCATTATATAAAGCATAGTTGGATAAAATATTTTATACACTATTTCAAAGTTCTTGCCAGCTTATGCATGGATTGATTTGAGTATGCAATATAAAAAGGTACATATTTAGTATATGAAAGGGAGTAATTATGAATATAACATAAATAATTGCCACAGGGCACACTGATAAGCACTTATATGTATTCATTTGAAAGTGGCATGAGAGAAGAATGAATTCTTCCTAGGATGGCTAGAGATACTTGCTCTATATTTTGAAGTAGGGGACCCTGGTAAAATAGTAGCAAAGGGGCAGTCACTTTTGCTGGAGAAATGAATGCTTAAAGATAGAAAAACAAGTGACAACTTTCTATTTTGTTTCTTTTTTTCATTATTTTTTTCATTAAATGAATATGGAGTAACAATTGAGGGGGAAACATTGTAAAACAATCATGAACAAATGTATATATACTTAGTTATCCAAGACTAATGCCATGTCAAGGATGCCCAGCTTAGGTTCCCCATGTTGCTGTTTCCCCCAGAAGGCCCCCTGAGTTAAATGGATATCTCGTGGGGGTCAGAGATCTCCTTCTGAGATGATTCCCCCATATTCCCACCCTCCAGTCTTCTAGATATTCTTCCTAAGCCCTCTCCCCACCCTGTCCCCCACCCTATGCCACCCAGTATTTAGGCAATCATCCCCGTATTGCTTTAAGAATCATACAATTTGAGGTTATTATTAGCTTAGCCCTCTAACATACTGCTTCTCAATGTATTCTAGCTTCCACAGATGAGAGAAACTATTTGGACCTTGAGTCTCTGAGATTGGGGTACTTCACTTAGCATAATTTTTTCCATCTCCATCCATTTGGCTGCAAAAGCCATAATATCATTTTCTCTAATGGCAGAGTAGTATTCCATTGTATATATGTACCAACATTTTTGAATCCACTCATTGAGTGAGGGGCATCTGAGTTGGTTCCATAGTGTAGCTATAGTAAATTGAGCTGCTATAAACATTGATGAAGCCACATCACTGTAATATGCTGATTCTAAGTCTTTGGAAAAATACCCAGGAGTGGGATAGCTGGGTCGTAAGGTGGTTCCATCCTTAATTTTTTGAGGATTCTCCACACTGCTTTCCACAGTGGCTGAACCAGTTTGCAGTCCCACTAGCAGTGTAACATTGTTCCTCTTTTCCCACAGTTCCTCCAGCATGTGTTGTTGATTGAATTTTTATTTTTGCCATTCGAACAGGAGTGAGGTGGTATCTCATTGAAGTTTAGATTTGCATTTCCCTTTTAGCTAATGATGTAGAGCATTTTCTCATATATTTATGGGCTTTCTGGACTTCCTCTGGTGAGAAGCTTCTTTTTAGATCCGTAGCCCATTTATTGATTGCATTATTTGTGATTTTGGTGTTCAGCTTTTTTGTTCTTTGTATATTCTGGGCATTAGCCCTCTGTTATTAGCCGGCAAAGGATTTTTTCCCGTTCTGTAGGTTCTCGCTTGATGATCTTGACTAAATCTTTAGCTGTGTGAAAACTTTTTAGTTTAATTGCATCCCATTCATTTATTCTTGACTTTACTGCTTGAGCCATGGGAGTTTTGTTAAGGAAGGTGCCGTGGACCCCTATATCCTGTACTACTTTTTCTAGTAGGTTTAAGTTGTTGGTTTAATATCCAGATCTTTGACTCATTTTCATTTAATTTTTGTGCAAGGCAAAAGATAAGGATCCAACTTCAGTTGTCTACACATGCCTGTCCAATTTGTCCAACACCGTTTGTTGAACAGGCTATCTTTCTTCCACACTATGCTTTGGGGATTTGTCTCAGGATCTTCTATATTGTTCTACTGGTCTTCAGTTCTGTTTTGATACCAATATCATACTTTTTTTGCTACTGCAGCTCTGTAATATAATTTCAGGTCAGGGATTGAGATACCCCCTACTTCTTCCTTCCTGCAAAGTAATGTTTTGGCTAATCTGGGTCTTCTGTTTTTCCATGTGAACTTGAGAACTGCTTTTTCTATATCTGTGAAAAATGCCATTAGTATCTTGATGGGGATTGCATTAAATCGGTATAGGGCTTTGGGTAGAATGGCCATTTTTATTACATTGATTCTGCCTAACCATGAACATGGAATGTTTTACCATCTACTCAGGTCTTCTGTATTTCCTTTTTTTTTTTTTTTGGTGTTTGATAGTTTTCTTTGTAGAGGTCCTTAATATCCTTTGTAAGGTTAATGCCCAAGTATTTCAATTTGTTGGAGGAGATGGTGAATGGGAGAGATTTCCTGATTTCTTCTTCTGTGGATTTGTTGCTGGAGTAAAGGAAAGCTAGTAACTTACTGGTGGTGATCTTGTAGCCAGCCGCTTTGCTGAAATTGCCTATGAGCTCTAGGAGTTTTCTGGGCAAGGTTATTGGGTCTTCTAGGTATAGAATTATGTCATCAGTGAATGGGAGATAACTTAACTGCCTCTTTTCCTATATGAATTCCTTTGGTTTCCTTACCTTGCCTGATAGCTCTGGCAAGGGTTTCAAGGACTATATAGAACAAAAATGGGGAAAGCAGACAGCCTTGTCTTGTTCCTGAATTCAGTGGAAATGCTTTCAGTCTTTCTCCGCTGAGGATAATGTTTGTTACGGGTCTGTCATAAATGGATCTGACATAGTTAAAATTTCTTCCTTTGATCCCTATCTTTTCCAGAATTTTGAGCATAAAGTGGTGTTGGTTTTTATCAAATGCCTTCTCTGCATCAATTGAGATGATTATATGATTTTTATTTTTAATTCTGTTTATGTGGTGAATTACATTATTGATTTGCATATGTTGAACCAGCCTTGTTTTCCTGGAATAAAGCCCACTTGATCATGATGCATTATCTTTTTAATGTGCTTTTGTATCCGATTAGCTAAAATTTTATTAAGGATTTATGCATCAATGTTCATCAGGGAAATTGGTCTGTAGTTTTCTTTTCTTGACATATCTTTGTTGGGTTTTGGAATCAGTGTAATATTTGCTTCATAAAAAGTGTTTGGGAATGTTCCCACTCTATCGATTTCCTGGAAGAGCTTGTAGAGGATCGGTGTTATTTCTTCTGTGAAGGCTTGGTAGAATTCTGCTTTATATCCATCTGTTCCTGGGCTTTTCTTTTTTGGAAGAGCTTTAATTGCTGCTTCAATTTTGTTATCTGTGATAGGTTGGTTTAGATTTTCAATGTCCTTCTGTGTTAAAGAGGGGATGTTGTGTGTGTCCAAGAACCTGTCCGTGTCCTACAGGTTATCAAACTTGGCAGAGTATAAATTTTCAAAATAGGTTCTGATAATTTTCTGGATTTTGGATGAGTATATGGTGATATCCCCATTTTCAT
>PVKS010011018.1:28105-58231 GCA_004027875.1 Aplodontia rufa
TTGATTTCAGCTCTGATTTTGGTAATTTCCTGTCTTCTGTTAGCTTTGGGGTTGGATTTTTCCTATTTTTTAGTTTTTTTGTAGTCATTTGAGTTGTAGCATAAGACTATTTATCTGGTCTCTCTAGATTTTTGATGTATGCACTCAGTGCTATAAATTTTCCTCTTAAGAATGCCTTCATACTGTCCCAGATGTTTTCTTATGTTGTTTCCTCATTCTCATTCAATTCCAAGAACTTCTTAATTTCTGCTCTCATTGCTTATTTTATCTGTCCTTCATTCAAGAGGGAATTATTCAATTTCCAAGTATTTGACTAGTTTCTGTTATTTCTCTTGTTGATTGCTAAGATCATAGCATTATGATCTGACAGAATACAAAGGATTATATCCACTTCTTTATATTTGTTAAGATTATACCAGTGAACTAGGGTGTGGTCTATTTTGAGCCGCTGAGAAGTTAAATTCAGCTGTCTTAGAATGGAATATTCTGTAGATGTCTGGTAATCCCAATTGAATAATAGAGTTGTTCAGATTAGAGATGTCTTTATTGAATTTTTGTTTTGATGATCTTTCTAGAGTTGATAGTGGTGTGCTGAAGTCCCCCAGAATTATTGTGTTGAGATCAATGAGGGGTTTAATGTCCTTAAGTATTTTTCCATATATTTGGGGGATTGTATTTGGGGGGCATAAATGTTAATCATTGTTATATCTTCTTGATGGATTGTCCCTTTTAGTGTGATAAAGTGAACCTCTTTGTCCTTTCTAACTAGTTTTAGCTGGAAATTAATTTTATCAGAAATTAGAATCACCATGCCAGCTTGCTTTATTGGGCCACAGGCCTGGTAGACATTTTGCCAACCTTTCACTTTCAGCCTTTGTCTATGTTTGAGTGTCAAATGTGTCTCTTGCAGACAACATATTGTTGGATTTTGTTTTTTGATCCAGTGGGCCAGTCTGTGTCTTTTAATTAGGGCATTGAGACCATTCACATTCAAAGATTTGGGAGGCTGAGTCTCAGATTTTGTGACATTTAAAGAGTTTTGAGTCACCTTGGAAGTCAATTTGTATATAATATGTTTATTGATTAACCCTTGTTTAAGGATTTAGGGTATCATTAGCATTTTCTTCTGAATGGAGAAGATCCTTGAGAATATTCTGTAGTGCAGGATTTGTGTTCATGTATCTTGGTAGCTTGAGTTTATTGTTGAAGTATTTAATTTCCCCATCAAATTAGAAGCTGAGTTTTGCAGGGTATATTATCTTTGGGTAGAAGTTGTTATTTTTCAACACTTGAAAGATATTTTTCCAAGCTCTTCTGGCCTTCATTTTTGCTGTGAAAAATCCATAATGATCGGAATTGATTTGCCTCTGAATGTGATTTGGGGCTTTGCTCTAGCTGCTTTTAGAATTCTCTCTTTGATTTCTCTGTTTTTCATTTTGTATATGATAAGTCTTGGTGAATTTCTCATTTGATTAGGCCTGTTTGGTGTTCTATAAGCATCTTGGATGTGCTATTCTGGATCAATTGTAAGATGAGGAAAGTTCTCATTTATGATTTTGCTTAAAATTTCTTAAGGCCTCTTGTTTGCTGTTTGGAGTTTCCTCTAGGACAATGATTCTCAGATTATTTCACCTTATCTCATCAAATATTGTTTGGAAGTTCTGATCATGTAATATAAGTTGCTTATCTTGTTTATCCTCTTTGAATTTGACATTACTTAGCCGATCTTCATTTTCTGATGTTTGTTCTTCAAGAGCTAATGTTCTATTTTCAGTGGAGTATACTCTGGTGTTGGTGTCTTCCAGTGAAGATTAGATTTGGTTAACCACGTTTTTCAGTCCTGGTAGCTCTGCTACATCTCTTTTCAGAATATCTAAATCTTTGTATAGCTGATCTTTCATCTCATGGAATTGCTTCCTTATTTCCTTGTAAAATTTGTCTCTTATCTCTTGAAATTGTTCTCTGATCTCTTTCCTTATTTCTTCTCTCAACTCTTTGATTGAATTACTAATCATAATGTTGATACAATATCTTTTGTTTTCATCTAGGGCCCCAGCTATCGGTTTCTTGGGTGGAGAGCTGTGAGGTTGAGGCGGCGAGTTATTTCCCCTTTTCCTCATTTTCAGAGATAGAGAGCATGTCTTGTAGTTCAACCTTGTTCCTCTTGGCAGAGTAATTGGGGCTTCTTATGGCTTTGCTTCATTGTGATGGGGAGCTATTTGGTCAAGACAGAGCTAAATATGTCAGACTGGTCTGTGAGAACTTGAGAGCCTATAGGTGCAGATATTAGTCCGTTTCAACTAAAACAGATGTGTTGATGATAAGCACCAATAGTGTCAGTTCTCTTTAAGAGGGATCTCACAATATATTATGATAGCAAGCAAGTAACCATTTTGAAGAGTGTCTGTATCTTCAGATAGCATGGTCTCTGTAAGTGGGGAGAAGAAATGACTAGGAAGTCAAGGAGGTGAGTTGGGGAGGTATAATAGAACACCTTCCTTAGAGTAAAGAGGAACAAGGGATTAGATGGGAGTAGATTATTCTATTAGGAATAAGGAAAACATAGAAATGGGGTGCAGGTGTGGTAAAGACTTTGGGTGAGGATAAGAGAAAAATGCTAATATTTAGGAATTACAGAGCACAGGGGAGGAAAAGGTTAATATGGAGGGGTGGTTCTCTTCACTCACCGGAGTCTGAGGCTATTTTACTATCAGGAAATGTTTTCTTGGTTGGATCCCAATGGTATAGGGATAGCAGTTGGGTTCAAGAAGACATAGAGACAGTAGGAGACAATCACCAATACATACATATGGATAAATATTTACATCCACCAACACCAAATTCAGTACTAATTGTAAAGCAAAACAGGATAAAAAAAGAAAAAAAGCCACAATAATGTTAAAAAGTTAGAAGATGAACAATTTAAAAAATTATATTCCAGCCAGATCCCTGTTTAAAGAAAAGAAAAGAAAAAAAAAAAAACCAATAGGCAAACAAAAAAACAAAACTAGTTGGGAAAGTTATGAATTTTTCTGCCCCCTAGGTCAGCGAGTATGTACCATGGGGGGGTGTGTTCAAATCTGTTCTCTACCTGGGGATTCTTCATAGTTGAGCTTGCCAGGGGAGAAGCAGTTTGGTTAAGTCCAATGACCTGGTTTTTCTTAGAGGATCTTCTCAAAATTTTCTATTGCAAAGGGTTATAAGACCCTGCCTTCTCAGAGTTCTTGTGAGGATAGATTTCAGCACCCCCTGAGCTGTATTCCTGAGGAAGTTACTTTTTACCTGACAACACTCTAGAATTTCTTGGGCCTGGGGCTCAGAAACTAGACAATCTAGTTGATCCTAGCATAGATGTGTGGGGCTCTGACTGATCTGAGGAGAGTGGTCAGACTGAAACTTGCTTCCTCAGGATCACTGGCGACCCACTCTGTTTGACGTATGATTTTCCAAAGCCCCAAGAGCTGCTCTGTGGGGTTGACAGACACCCAGCAAGGGATGGTCCAGATTGTGCCAGTGCTTATGTGGTTCTCAGTTGCAAGCACTAGGGGGCACCCACCTGGAGAGGTCAAGGGCTACGTAGCCTTGGCTACGCACAGGGCTCAGATGGGGAAGCCCATGCTGTCCCTTTTATTCAAAGTTTCTTGAGGCTGATGTTAGACCTTGCCTTGTTAGAGAGCTATAGGCAGCTTTTGCAGAGCCTGAGGCAGGCGGTCTCCTTGAGAAGGATGTGCCCTACTACACCAAGCTCTGTTCTCAGACTCCTCCTATTCAGTGTGTAAGGGGGTGGGCAGAAGGTCTCCATTGGAGAGGTTTGGGAGCTGGAGAGGGGATTTGTAGTTCCACTCAGCCCCCAGGGCAGATGGGCAGGTTGGGGGGTGGTGGTAGCTTCTCTCTTTCTGCTTGTGGAGACTGAGGCCCCCAAAGCCATGTTTAAAGGATGAATCCGGTTTTTCTGGAAGCCTCCTTCCCCGTTCTCCCAATGGCGGGCAGAGCCAGTTGGTTGTGATGCACCTGCAGCCTAGGTTCACTGGTGCTGGCGATCAGGTTAAAGGACTTGAGAATCAGTTCTTGTAAACTGCGAGCACAGATGGAAAAGTGTTGTCTGCCATGATTGAGAGAAAGTTCTTGTGCCAATTCTTCTCCTTCCCCCTGCTCCACCGGCAGTGACCAGAGGTGGAGAGGGTTATCCCAGCACCACACAGCCCCCTTGGGAGATGGCCAGATCGCAGGGTGGAATATTCTGGTTTTCTGACCATAGAGGCTGAGGCCCCAAGACCATGTTTAAACTATGGGTTTTGATCCATTTTTGCTGAATGAGCAAACCGCCCCACCCTCATCCAATCTCACAATGTGGAGCAGCGCAGGATGGCTGCCCACACCAACAGCTGTAAGTTTGGTAATGTGAGCAATTAATTCCAAAAGTTTTATATCCAGTTCTTGTAAATTAAGAGCAATCAGGTCAGGGGCTCGCTACCGGATTGGGGTATTTGATTAGGAAACTTGTTCTGTTTCCTCCCCTCCATGTATCTCCCCTCCCCCCAGGTGTGGGGCCAATGGACCGGGCACCACAAACTGCCCCTTTATATTTGTTAACACACCACGCTATTCCTTTGGAGTTAAAAAAAAATTAGCGGGGGATAATGTTCCCCCACATTGGGAGCTTTGTCCTACTGTGAGAATCTGCATCCCCTTCTGCAGTGTGAGGTAATTCTCAGGAGAGTCTTGGAGTCACTGTTGGTGGGGTGGTCACCATGTTTTCTCTCCACAACTTTCTTTTTTTAACTTTATATGTTTAAACTATGCTTTAATCAGCATGACTAGACTACTTGCATATTATAGGAATCTAAAGAAATATAAAGTTCTTGAATGACATATTTATTTTATTTTACTTTTTTTAGAAAGAAAAAGAGAATCAATTATATTTAGTTTTTCATGTGGTCTTTTTGCTCCAAATCTTTGTTGTATATGTCATGCTGGGGTTTGAACCCACATCCTCACACAAACCAGGAAAGCACCATAACTGCCGAGACACCACTCCAGCCCTAACATATTTATTTTTATTCAGCAATATTAATGGAATTATTTTAAATTTCTAAACATAATTGTAATGTTATTATTATAGCTGGTACACATAGGAAATATTTTACAGCAACTATTTTAAAATTAGATTAGAGCATTTAAAAATAATCTACTAATGTTTATTGCTTTTCTTTATAGTTTGTAATAAACACTAATAAAACTATTTGAAAAGTAAAAGCTATACAAAGATCCATTTATAACATCAGATGAGAACAGCCCAATTTCTGTTTTTAAAAATAATCTCAAACAAAAAACCAAACAACACACATAATTCTTGAGCCTCTCAACATTTTTCTAAAAAAAAGTTACAATTTTAAAAATCAACTTTCATAAGTTTTCTATGACTCCACTTTAAATGGAATGTACTTTTTCAAGTTGCTGATGTATCCTGTGCAAGACATTCAGTTTTCTAATTCTTCCTAATAAGTTGATCCTTTCTGGGAATTATTTGCATAAGATAATGAAGTTGGATTACAGAGGAATTAGCAGCAATGTTATTAACACACACACCCCCACACAGACAACTCTGGCAGACTCACACTTCATATCAGAGGAGGTGTCTTTATTTTTCTTGATGTATAATGGCAAATTAAATAAAAAAGAAGTAGGAAAACATGATTGCTTCAATTATTTTTTAAAAGGATTGAAATAAGTGTGTCTTCAATATTATAATCTTTTGGATGAAAAATAATTCAATGCATTTCAGGAATGCTTTAAAATTGTTGTTGAATACATATTCCAGTGTATAATCACCATTTAATCAAAATAAATTAGAAATATTTAAAAATCTTTAATAGCATCCCATATTATAATTCTGATCACTGCATTTGTAAATTTTTTTTATTTCAATTTGCATTCACTTCTTCTAAGTCAACATGTTTTGATCTTGTGGTAAATGTTGTTTGTAATTTAAAGGTGATTATAAAGCTACATCCTACTTATTACTTAATAGATCTTCAATTTAGAGTCAGTGCACTCAATTTATCTCCAGTAGATCTAAACAAATACTGTATTATAAAGGTCAAATTTGACTGGCACAAACAAACAAGTAATCCTAATAAAATCTCATTAAATATGAGCATATTTTCTACCTTCAGTTAGTTTCTAAGTGCAGTTGCTTTTCAGAAATAATTGAAGGTGATTTAGTCATGTTTCGTATTTCTTGGCATACCTTGTTTTTCAATGCAAAGTAATTTATGGAAAATGAGGTCAAGTCAGATTACTATGCTTCCTTTTATACATATACATATATATAGTATATATAATATATTTATGTGCTTTCAATTCACAAACTTACTTAGAAGAAATATGAAGTGATGACCCTAGATGTACATCTAAGTATAAGAGTTGTTAATTATGCTTCAACCTTATGGATATAAATTTTAATTCAATACACATTTTATGAAGTGATACATTTGAAAAGAAATCCAATATGGCCTTAACACTCATGATAGGATTTCTTAATTTATAAAAAGAAAAGTATCTTTGGGGCTGGAGTGATTGCTCAGTGGTTCTGAAACTTGCCTGGCTTGGGAGAGAACATAGGTTCAAACCACAGCACCATGTAAAAAGCCAAGTGTTGGAGCAATGAGGTCCACATGAGGAACTCAATAAAATTGATTCTCTCTCTCTCTCTCTCTCTCTCTCTTTCTCTCCTTCTCTCAAAAAAAAAAAAAAGGAAGAAAAAGATCTTGGATCTTGTATGTCCCATCCTCCAGAACCATGAGAGATACATTTCTCTGTAACTTGCAATACCTACCCAAGTGAACTACAATATTCCTCATTTCTTTTCACTCCTTAGGGTCTATAAACCTCTTATTCAAGGATCCTACTCCTTTTGTCCTCTTGCACTGTGAAACATTCATGCAAGATAGTCCCTCCCCTTCTCTTCTGTTATATATCTGTCCCTCAACATCTTTGATGGGTTTTCCATATTCTTAGGCTCTTGCTGAGAGAGAGTCCTAGCTCTCTAAGTATGGCAGGCAGTGGGAAAGAAGGGGCTCACGGAAGCTGATTCCAGGGATGACCAGGACTCTTTCACCCTTGAAAATTCTCCATATAAACATTCTACTATCTGGGATTTGCATTTACTTTTGAAAGACTTAGAACCTATTCTCAGATGAAAAATCATATTTTACCTGTTAACATGTTTTTAATCTCACTTTAGCCTAATTATTAATCACCTTTCTTATTTTCAGTTTGTAATAATTTAGAGTTTCTTAGCTTGCTGATATAAAATTGTAGCTGCACTGTCTTCTTTCTGATTGTTATTCTGCTTCTGGAACCCACTCACTCTTAGTCCCATGTTTTGCCAGTCATGATTATTCAATCACTCCTGCTAATTCTTTTGTCATGTGTAAATATTTTATGGTTTCATGGTTTAGGGTTCTGAATTTGCTTTGATCTATGCTTGCCTTTTTAGTGATCTCATTGAGACATATGAGATGCATATAGTTTTTTTCATTTTTTATTGAGAGATTTATTATAGAAAAACCATACAAGTTTTTAACAAAATAATATAAAATATGTATAGATTCTGGATATTAAAATTACCCCCAGGAGTGCCCCCCCCAATTACCCACCCTTATCCCTCACTTCTCCTTCCCACAATATCTCGAAAAAAGTATTATGTTGTATAACATTACACCTTATCTGCATTTAACACATGATACTAGACCACCTTTCTCAATGGCCAGGTCTAGATCCAGCCTCCACAGATGAGTGGAGACATTCGACCCTTGGTTCTCTGAGTTAAGCTGATTTTACTCAGCATAATTTCTTCCATAGCCCTCCATTTACCTTCAAAGGCTGCAATATCATTGTTTCTAATTGCTGTGTAGAATTCCATGGTACAAATGTACCACAGCTTTTGGATCCATTCATCTAGTGAGGGACATTTGGGTTGTTTCCATAATCTACCAATAGTAAATTGAGCTGCTGTCAACATAGATATTGCTGTATCACTATAATGAGCTGACTCTGAATCCCCTGGAAAAATACCCAGGAGTAGAATAGCAGGATCATATGGTGGGCTCATCCCTAGTTTTTTGAGGATTCTCCACACTGTTTTCCAGAGGGGCTGTACCAGTCTGCAGCTCCACCAACAGGGTGTTAGCGTGCCTATCTCTCCACAGCCCCTCCAGGAGATGCATATATTTTATGCTGACAAATATCAGACTCTGCCCTCAAAACCTGATTACATGTAGCAGTTTGTGTTGTCTCTCATGTAGGATCTGCTGAGAATCTCAAAGGTAAACTGCTCCCCTTCTACTCACTCACACAAATATGCACTACACTGAACTCTCATGGAACAGGCTCTCACTGCCCCTTCTCATTAGGCAATGATCCTGTTGTTCTCAAAACTGTCATTAAAAGGTCACTATTAAATCTTCCCTTTTCTCACCCCTCCCTCCAGCCAATCCATCAGCAATGACTCTAGCCTCTTAAATCAAAACACAGTCATAAGTTAGTCTAAAGTACCATCATTTCTCAACTTGACCTTTCAATGTCCCCTAACCCACCACTTTCGTCCCCCTTTTCCTCATTCATGTTGCTATCCCAAAGCAGCCAGAATAATCATCCCATGGTTTTACTAAATACAATTTATTTTTATTTTATTTTAATATATTTTTATTGAGGAGTTGAGTTATTATAAATGCATATAAAGTAACCATATGATATGCATTTGATTCTCATCCAGTATCACACCCCACATCACCCACACCTGAGACTCTTGATTTTTCTCTATTTCCCCCATAACAGATATGTACGCAAACATATATATGTGTATCTTCCAGAATTAAATGATCACATAAGCAGTATTTGGCTTCTTAGGGAGAGGCAAAGAGTAGGCTACATTGTTGATTGTCTCCCTATATCACTCCTTATCCTCCCTTCCACTCCCTTCCACTGCACCCTACATTTCTATGGTTTCCCTAGATTATGTTATGCTACAACTTTGGTGATTCTAATAGATGTATTTGACTACCTTTCAACCAAACCTGTGTTTAGCTCCGCAAATGAGGGAAAACATTTGACCCTTGACTCACTGTGTTTGGCTAACTTCACTCAGGTGATGTCTCCATTGCCATTCATTTACCTTCAAAGGCTGCAATAGCATTGTTTTTAATAGTTGAGTAGAACACCATTGTAAATATATAAGGGTAGGTGTTCACCACATCTTTGTAGATGTGGAAAAGTTCAGCAGGTAATCTGTCAGGTCCTGGGGTTTCCTTCTTTGAAAGGATTTTAATTGCTTAATTGATTTCAGTGTCTGTCATTGGGCCTTTTAGGCTTTCATTATTATCCTTTGTTAATTTGGAGCTGTTGTATGAGTCGAGAGATTTCCATTGTTGGCTAGAATACAATCTATTTAGGAGAAGGATCCATGCACTCCTGTGAAAAAGGTAAACTCAGCTAATTTGGTTTGGAATATTCTATAGATGTCTGTTAAGTCCATTTGATTTATGGCATTTTTTAGGCTAGAGATCTCTTTATTGTTTTCTGCTTTGACGATCTGTCTGTTGGTGATACAGGAGTATTAAAATCTCCCAGTTATTGTGTGAATGTTCACAAGTGGTTTTATATCATGGAGTAATTTTTCCACATACTTGGAAGCACTGGTGTTTGGAGAGCACATATTATCTATGGTTATATCTTCCTGTTGTATTTTTGCCTTCCATAGTGATGTGGGGTTTTTGAGATGAAGTTGGATTCTCTGCTCCCACTGGCGAATGGAGTCTAGGCCGACTACAGATTCCAGCAGCCAAAATAGTCTTCTTCTAGGGTTTGCAGCCATTCTCAACTAAAACTGGGAATTTGGGCTGGCTGCAGGTGTCTGCAGCCAAAATGATGTTAGAAGCTCTCCAGCTAAAAGCTGGGTGTTTCAGCTCTTGGTGTGGTGGAAATTCATCTCGGGAATTTGGCACCAATCTTCTGGGTCCTTGTTTCATGAATTTGAAGAATAAAATCCATGAACAACCACGGAAGGGGGAGTAAAAGGAGTAGGATTTACTTAAGGAAGGAGAGCAGAGACTCTGCAGGCGAAGGGGTATCTGGAAGCAGCACACCGTCTAATGGCCAGGTGTTATATAGATTTGGGGTATGAGCATAATTTACATTCATCCAAAGCAGGCATTGAGAAGTGCAACTACATCATTGGTTGAAATCTATGCAAAACAGATAGCAATTCTTTCCAAGTTCCCATCTGTGTCCAACCCCATTTCTTAGTTTTCCCACCTCAGGGACAAAGGAGTTGCTCCCACAGGTGAGCCTCATGGTCCTTTGCATATGAAGGCCCTGAGTATGCCCTGTCCTGGGACCCTTTGTCCTGTCCTGACTACCTAGCCATTTTATTATCTCTCCTAAAACTGTCTCAATAGGATGCATGGGCTTCTTTATCACTTCTGATTAGTTTGTGTTCAAAATTTATTTTGTTGGTTATAGGGATTAGAACACCAGCTTGTTTCTTGGGCTGTAGGGCTGGTGGATTTATTTCCATCCTTTTGACTTCTATCTAAGGATGTCATTGGCTATAAGGTGGGTCTCCAGTAAGCAACATATTGTTGTATTTTGTTTTTTGATCCAATATGCCAATCGATGTCTATTGATTGCTATGTTGAGACCATTCACATTCAGCATTGGAGAGTCATTTGCTTGTGCTTCGAAGTCATCATGTTTTATTAGTAAGTTCTGTGCTGTCTTAGTTGTTTATTGATAGCACATACTTTTTGTTCAGTCTATTAAATTGACTTGTTTCTTTTTTATTAGAAGTTTAGTTATTGTGCAATCAAAAATGCATATAAAGTACCAATATGATATGCATATATTCTTAAGTCATAATTACCCCCAGATCACTCCCTCTCCCCTCCCACCCCTGCCCTTCCCCCTCCTCCCCAATGCATATCTATGATTGTACTAGATTATGTGTTCCTATGCCTTTGTTGGGTCTAATACATGAGATTGACTACCTTTTACAAAGGCCTGGGTTTAGTTCCAGCCTCCACAAATGAGTGAAAACATTCCACTCTCAACTCTCTGGGTTTGTCTAACTTTGTTCAACCTGCTTTCTTCCATTGCCATCCATTTACCTTCAAAGGCTACAATTTCGTTGTTTCTAATTTCTGAGTAGAAATCCATGGTATGTGCACATACCATGGATTTCTACTCAGAAATTAGAAACAATATATATGAAATAGGTGGTTTTGAAATACCAGACCTAAAACTATATATATGTCACAGTTTTTGGATCCATTCATCCAGTGTGGGGTTGGTTCCATAATTTAGCTATTGAAAATTGAGCTGCTATGAACATAGATTTTAATGTGTTATAGTGATGTACTGATTCTAACTCCTCTGGAAAAATATCCAGAGGAGGGTTAGCTTGATCATATGGTGGGTTCATCCCTAATATTTTCAGGATTCTGCACACTGCTTTCCAGAGGGGCTGTACCAGTCTGCAGTTCCACCAACAGTGTGCTAGTGTTCCTATCTCCCCACAACCCCTCCAGCATCTGATATTCTTTATTTTCTTCATTTTTGCCAATCTGACTAGAATGAGGTGAGATCTTAATGTAATTTTGATTTCCATTTCTCTGATTACCAATGACTTAGAACACTTCTCATGTATTCATTGGTTTGCTCCATTTCCTCTGTTGAGAAGTTTCTACATAGCTCTTTGGCTCATTTATTAATTGGGTTGTTTGTGTTTTGATATTAAGTTTTCTGAGTACTTTATAAATTCTGGATATTAGTCCTCTGTCAGAAAAATCAGAGGCCATGATTTTCTCCCATTCTCCAGAAAGTCTCTGGACAATTTTGATCATTTTCTTAGCTGTGCAAAAGCTTTTTAGCTTAATGGCATTCCTCTCATTGGTTTTTAACTTTAATTCTTTCACTTTATGAATCTTGTTGAGAGTGTCTTTGGCTACTCCCAAATGCTGGAGTGTAGGTCCTAACTTTTCTTCTAGCAGTTGTATGGTAGCTGGTATAATTCCTAGTTCCTTGATCCATTTTTTTGTGTAAAGTGAGAGATAAGGATCTAATTTCAACTTTCTGCAAGTGACTGTCCAGTTTGTTCACCACCATTTATAGAATATGCTGTCATTCCTTCATGTTATAGTTTGACCCCCTTTGTCAAAGAGCAGATGTTTAAAGATTTGTGAATTTGTCTCAGAGTCTTATATTCTCTTCCATTGTTCACCATTCCTATTTTGAAAACTGTACCATGCTGTTTTTGGTACTACAGCTCTATAGTATAGTTTTAGGTCTGGTATTGCAAAACCACCTATTTCATCTTTCTTGTTTAGTACTGCTTTGGCTTTTCTGGGTTTCTTTTTGCTCCAAATGAATTTGAGAATTGATAGCATGTACTGAATATCTTCCATCGGTTTTGAGGTTTGTTGGCTTGTTCTTCTAGTTAAAGTTTATCCTTGTGAATTCTTTGTACTGCTGGTTTTCTATTCATGAATATTTCAACTTTGATCTTATTGCGAAGTGTTCTTATTTCCCTTAAAATTTAAAGCTGAGTTTTGTGGGGTATAATATTCTTGGCTGCAAGTGACTAGGTCTATTGGGTGTCCTGTATGACTCTTGGATTAGCATATCTGCTTCTATTTTGATTTGGAAAAAAATTATTTTATTATTTCATTCAGACTGTTCTTTATACCTTTCATTTATATTTTCTTCCTGTATCCTAACTACTCTTAGTTGTTTCATCTGATTTTGTCCCAGACATTTTAAAATTCTGCTTGTTTTCTGTGAGTTTTTTCTTTTTCTTTCTTTCTTTTTCGATTCTGTCACCTGTATGTGCAAGCCTACTTAGCCTGTCCTCATTGTAATAAGTTCTTTCTTCAAGGGCTGAGGTTCAATATTCTACATAAATTAATCTGTTATTAATTTTTTCCATTGAGCCTTTGATTCAATTGATTGAGGTTTTCAAGTCAGTAGTAACATCTCTTTTCTGTATATTCATTTCTTTGTTAAAGAAGGTTTTCATGTCCTGTGTTTGCTATCTTATTTTCTACTTTGTATTTTATTTTAGGTCTTTGACTGTTTTAGTAATCAGATTATTGATAGTTTTTTTCTGTTTTCTTCTTACTCTCTATCAAGGGGCTTCATGGTTTGGAAGTTGTGGGTTTGAGATGAAGCTTTTCTAGTGTGATTCTTAATTTATGCAGAAATTCTTCTAGGACCTTGAATTGAAATAAATTCTATTTCCATTTATTTTGTGTGTGTGTGTTTGTGTACTATTGAGGTTTTTATCCTGTTGTTTTTTGATGAATGTGTAGAATGGGTTGGTGCTGGTTAATCAGGTCCTAGACTCCTCTCTAGTTAACACCTTGTGGAATCTTGTTGATGGGCTGGGGGTTTTTGTCCCTTTCTTTGCTTGGGTTGAGGATCTGTGAGGATAGTTGAGATAAATATCAGGTTCCCTAACTTGTGAATTAATCTTGACTTGTGTGATATACACTGCCTCCTATGATAAGGAAGTAAAACCAAATGAACATCAACTGAATCCAACACAGTGCATTATATTAATTACTTTGTTCCTTCTATAACTTTTACATTGATAATTACTATCTATGAGTGGAATTGTAGGTTTATCAATTACCTCCTATAAGGAAATAGATCTATAATTAAAAGAGAGGAAAGCATAGGAGTAAAAAATTGAAGAAAAGAGAAAGGAAAGGTAGAAAAAGTTGCAATGTATATCTAAAGAGAAAAAGGAAAGAGAAAAACCAAGAAAAAGGAAAAAACAGAAAAGAACAAAGACATTGTTTAAAGGAAAAAAAGAAGGAAGAAAAATCTGGAAAATATATATATTAAAAAAAATAAAATTCCTCAGGATATCTCATTACACCTTGGAGCAGATGATCAGTGTTTGAGATTTGTTAGTAGAAACCATAGTCAGAACTGCTGTGATCACAAGGTGAAGGCACTACAGGATTCTAAGGGTAAAATTGGTTTGTTGGTAGGTGGGCCTAGAGCCGAGTCAGGTGGAGTTTTCTGGGCTGCCACAGCCATGAAGAAATCAGGTTAATACCAGCTCTGAAGGGGTGTCCCCTGCTGGCCTCCATTGGGTCCATAGGGCTCCCATTGGGTCCATTGGGTCTATAGGTCCCATAGGGTCCATTGGGTCTATAGGTCCATAGGGCTCCCAGATTATAGGCACTGGAGTGAGTGTAGAGCAGCACTCCCACTGCTGTTGCTTATGCCCAATTCCTCCAGACCTCCTGGACCCAGACCCTTTGCTCTCCTGCATGCTTGGGACTTGCCTTAGCTAGTCACATGGGACCTCCAATTTAGGAAGGTGGACCAGGCTAAACTTGGATCCCCTGTGCTCCTCCGTCCTGAATTCACACTGGGTTGTTTGCTGTTGGACTAGTCCCAGAGCTGTTTTTTCTGGGTTCAACCTTTTTTTCTTTTTGAGTAAAAAGAGTAGGATTTATTTCAGGAAGGAGATTTAAGGAAGGAGAGCAGAGACTCGGTCTCTTGAAGGTGCAAGGTCCTGGTAGGATTGTGAGAAATATGCTTTTGATTTTGGCCCGAGAGACCCCAAAATGGGAAGAGAGGGAAAGGAAGCAAATTGTATTCTCATTTCTTTATCCTGTGGCAGAGACTCATGGGATAGGCAGCCTCGGGTACTGACAGTCTACCACTCAGGAGATCAGCCTAATGGCTATGGTATCTTGAGGGGGCTAATGAAAGCACTCCTAGCTACCCCCTTTTCTGTCCACAGTTACAAATTTGCAACTGCCCTTTCTCCTGAACACATAAGAGACACCATGATGCTCTCAGGCTTTTTAGGTGAACCTGCTCCTCCCAGTGTGGTGCCAGGTTTGTAGCTGAATTTAGGATTCACTGTGGCAAACATTTGAATTTCCTGTAAGTCAGTGTTCCTTGTACCCCTCTCCCACACCTTGCAGAACCACTGCTGAAGTGCTAGTCTCTTCTCCCCATTCTCCCCACCCACTGTAGCAAGCTATTGCTTACCCCAGATCCCTGCTGGGATCACAGAGATTTTTTTAACCTTACAATATTTGTAGATTTCTCAGTCTCCAGGTGTCTACAGTAGAATCCTGGTGAGTTCCAGCATTGCTGGGCTCCCTCTTCTAGATGCTATAGGACTGATGGGATTTGAGTCCTGATTCAGAGGGTCAGAAGGGATGCACTGGTTGACTGTCCCCATGATCCCATCTCCTCATTCTTCTGTTTAAGACACCAAAGTTCACTCAAGTTGTAGGAAAAACTTCAGACAAATGTGAACAGAATTTTTAAAGCAATGAACCATTCATGAATCAGGCAATTTTCAAAACCAGAAGACACTCAGACAGCTCTGCTTCATAAGCTAACCATGGAAATAAAATAATAACTTGATTGGCTACTGAAAAGCATTTGACTTACTTTCATTTGATGCCCAGTTTTATAACTGTT
The DNA here is from genome assembly GCA_004027875.1 of Aplodontia rufa. Lineage (NCBI taxonomy): Eukaryota > Metazoa > Chordata > Mammalia > Rodentia > Aplodontiidae > Aplodontia > Aplodontia rufa. Next base: position 43,619 of record PVKS010011018.1, read on the forward strand.
GGCTAGTTGGTTATTTTTTATTGTTTCATGGAACTTTTACAAATAAACTTCTCCAATTTTAGTTTTGATTTGTTTATGTAAGAGCACTGGGCCCTGAAACAACCACCTGCTAGTGGCTTGTTTAATATTTGCTTTAATACTCAATGTAGATGCCCTGAGGAGGGCAAACGTAGCCCTGCTCTGTATAATCTGCCTTCTGCATCAACCATTCAGAATTCCTTTTGTTGTCTACACCCCAGTGACCCAGGATCCCTAGCTATTCTCACAGCATGCCTACTTCTTGCTATTATTTCCACCTGCAATGATTGTATTCAATATTCCTGCATGGCTCCCTTATTTCCTCCATTTCCCTGCAGTTCACCAACAATGCTGTTGCCCTTTACCCATTATCTTCTTCATACTTACAATGTTATTTAACATATGATACATTCATTTGTGCACTTAGTTATTTTTATCTCCTCACTTCCAGCTACAAGGAAAACTCCAAATGAGACAAACTTGGGTATGTAGTGGGTACTCAATAAAACTCTTCGTTTTTAGTGTTGAATTACAATGATCCATGGGTATATTTTTATTAAAAAGGCCTTCTTCATTAATTGAAGATTCTTTTTGCCTGCTTTTATCTCAACCTCTGATTGCACAAGGATTAACTTGATCCTGTAAGTATTCCTCTATGTTCTTCTAATTATATTTTGGTGTAGATTGGTGTGAGTAGAGATGCAATGAATTAGTTTGTTCTGCCATAGGACTATTAGACAGGATGATATTCTTTATTTCCTAACTATATTCCTAATGCTTTTTCTTTTTCTTTTTATGACACTGGGATTGAACACAAGGGTACTTAACCACTGAGTCACATCCCCAGCCCAATTGATGTTTTACTTTTGCATTTTGAGATAGGGTCTCACTAAGTTGCTGAGGCTGATTTTGAATGTGCACTCTTTCTGCCTCAGTCTCTGAAGTTGCTGAGAAAACAGATATCCAACACCACATCCAGTGTTCCCGCTCTTTTTTTAGATACAAACTATGCTGAAATGTCTTAATAAATTTTTATTCTTCTTGATTCAAATGAGTTAATTGATTATTTTGAAAATATCTGGATCATCTTGAGTTAAGAGTTCTTCACTTAGAAACATATACAGTACACAAATGACTGCAAAGCAATTAACAACTAAAGTCCTACAAGAATAACAAAGAAAAAACAATAATATTGCAAATTTTAAGTGAGAATAGTGGAGAAAAGAATGAAGAGACTCATCTTTTAGACATACTTGACAGTACGATAAACATTGACATTTTCATAAAAGCATTCAGTATAAATTATTCTAATTCAGTCCCCAGTATTTCCTCTTCCAGCCCCTTTTCCTCTCTCTATTCTACTGGTATTTCTAATAGTTTTTGTTTGTTTAGTGACTTGTTGATATACAGGTTGATGAGATTCACTATGACATGTGAACTCCTATGAACATAGGAGAGTTAAGTCTGATTCATTTCGCTCGTTTTCCCTGTCTCAGTCCTCCTTCCTCCATTTCCTTCTCCTTTGTGTATCCCTCTGCTCATTTCCTTATTTTGAAGGGGAAATCCTGGGAACTGAGTTAAAACAAATTATACTCCATGCTTTTGTAATTTTGTCAATGTGTATTCTACTGTCATGTATATCAAAAAAGAATAGGGAAGAGGGAAAACAGGGGATTGAATTAGAAAAGGTTAAACTCCATGCTTTTATAATCATGTCATTGTATGTGTTTATATCATGTGTACCTAAAAAAGAACTAAATTAAAAAGTAGTTTTGGTGAAAAAATTGTTTAAAAGTCTCTTCATCTTCCAAGTTCTTCTTGTAAAGCCCCTTCCCCTTGAAAAGCTCCTTCTTCCTTTCACTTCCTCCCTCCAGGGGTCCCCAGAGTCTCTCCAAACTCCCTACTCTAGCTTCAGCGTCCTTTCCCTTCCTCAGTATTTCCCTCAGGAACTAATGTTATGATCGCTGACATTTTTCCTTATAGTTCTTATTTTTCTTAGTGTTTGGCCAATAAAACTTTATGAAAACTTTCTCTTTGACCTTATTATTTCCAAGCTAACCCATGAGGCAGACATTGCTAATAAAATTTTTGAAATGTCTTTTATTGAAATACCTTGACAAAGGGTTCCCTAAGAAAACCATTTTCATTACTTTATTGCCATGCCTTGTGTATCCCAGCTGTGTTCTGAAATCAGACACCTAGCATTAGAATGAAATCAGGCTGTCCAAAACAGAAGTATGAAGTGGGTGAGTATGAGGGTGTGTGTGTGTGTGTGTGTGTGTGTTTGTGTGTGTGTGTGTATGGGTTTTTCTGGGGGAGGTAATATTGCGTGTTTTGACAATAAAATTATTTAAAGGAAGTTGCTAAGTGGAAACTCAGCTCCTTACAGGCAGAGAACAAGAAAAGAAAGATTGAGACTCATATGTGGGAGAATTAGAGGGCTGCATTCTGGAGAAAATGCCTATAATTTCTCTTTTGATAAATGGGAGTACAGTGTTTAGTGCCATTTCACTGGTGAAAACACATACCAGAAGTTTATTTCCTACATAATCTATGAATTATGACTTAGTTTTTTCCAGAATGAAATAAAACCTTTAAAACATTAAAACATTATAATGTATTAACTAAAATAAAGAAGTTTTTGAAATATGATTAGCATGATATAAACATTTGTGTTGACTCTTATTGTCAGAAATCAAGAACTGCTCCTGGGCAAAAATAGGCAAGAAACAGTCTCCAACACTTGCACTCTGCTTTATTTAAAAGTAGTAAAATTTAAAAAAAAATAATAAAAGCAGTAAAAAAACCTACTTTTCATGAGTATTTTAATTTAAAAACCAATGAAAAGCTTCTAAACAACTGAGCCCAGTTTTGGGGCAAAATTTCAAACTGTGCTAAAAATAATATTTGCAGCGTCTGCTTCAAAATTCAGTGTGAAATTCTTCCACAAGTACAGTTTCAAAATCAAAATTTCAACCACAACAAGGAATGTACTGTATGTGTCTTAAGGGATAAATAGGAATTATTTGCATTATGAAAAATGGCTGTTCTTAAAAATTCAACATGTTCTTAAATATTCATATAATTTAAATAATTGTTTACCAATTTCCTGTAGTCATACCTGTTGGTTAGATACTTTTGATTTATTATATTACCTTGCTTGACAATATGCTACCACATCAATGAATAGTATGTTTTAAGAAAAAGTCTAGTTATGTAGAAATTATAACACATAAATAGAAAACAAAATTCATGATGCACATTTTAAAATATAAAGTGTACATTTCACATAACGTATATGCCCTGAACTCGATTTCTCTGCCAGTATTTTAAATTTCAAATATTTGCTTTTTTACTTAAGAACTCAATACTATTTGATAACTACCTATACTGCCTCAAATAATCATGGCATATTTAATGCTATAAAGTAAGAAGTAACTATGAACAACAGAAACAAAATTCTGTATTATGGATCTGTTGATCATTATTTTTTGTATAGTTTTATTTTAAATCAAGGTACACATTAAATTACCCTTTCTATAACCTGGTAGTTATCATAATAATTTTTTTTTCTAACCATGAGTGAATTTAAATCTTTAGGAAAAAAAGCTGCCAGAGCCAAGGTACTTTATTAGTCATGGGAATTCTCACTAGCTAGTAAAAAATGAAGCCATAGGCCTCCATGATTTAATGCTATTCTTGCTCACCTCCAAGGGTGGTGTTCCTGAGCCAGACACATCTAGAATTTTTTTTCCACTGCGTGATTTCTCCAATTTACAGTTTGGTACTTGGATAAAGAGAGTGTGCAGATTGATTCCACAGGTCAGAGTTAAAACAGTTTTATAACATGTCTGTCCATATTGCTTTGGTCAAAATGACATGGGCCCACCCTAATTACAACGCGGGACTGCAGGTATAGATTCCCTATGCTCTTGAGGAAAGAAAACTATATTGTAAACATCTAGCCTTTTCCCTACAAATACAAGAAGAAAAAAATGTGTTGAAGGAGACTTTCTAATGAGCCTGTCTTCATGCAAAATGCTTATGTATTAACTACAAACTACTTGAAGCTTTAACTAGGGCAGAAAGTACACTTAGGAGGAAAAAATAAAGTCTTGTGTACAAAGGCAAGACATCAGCACCCCATTGCTACTTCCTTTATGTTCCATAGGATAAAGGGAATTGAAGAAAATACATATCACTGTTACATAAAGTGCAATTTTATGGAAATCACCTTTCTTAAAAATTAACCATTTTCATAGTATTTGGGGAGTTGAAATCAATGACTAAAAAAGGTAGTTTAAACAAATGACTGACTTAGTCCAAACTGCTAATTAATAATAGTAGTAATCTTTATCCTTGATCATGGGATATAAATGTACCAGAACAACATATTGCAAGAAAAATCTGCATATAAGTTAGGTTTTTATCCTAGGGAAGATAATTTTTCTTAAAATATAGTATTGCTTTCCTGTGAATAACTAGATTTCATCAGTGGAAAGCAAAAAAAAATAATTTTCAATGTGCTAGATTCTCAGTTCTTTTTTATTTTTCTTTCCTTATCTTGGGTGTGACGCTAATATGAATATTAGTTAAAGTAAATTGGTCTTATATTTCACACTCTGAAAACCAACTTCCTTCGGACCCTTAGTACCACACTTTATAAAAATGTTTAGTATTTTCAAAAGAATAACTAAAATGGCAAAACCACTAAGATATAAACAGAATGGTTATAAGTATACATTTATATGATTTGGTGGATTTTGCTAAGTGAAAGATCCAATTAGCAAATTTGTAATTATAGGCAATCCAAGGTTAATGAAGAAAAAGTAAGTATTAATTTTTATATGTTATATATTTTGGTGAACGTTCTAATATATGACTCATATAGGAAAAGGACCAGTAGTTCTTAGCATCTCACCAAGAAAACATTCTCTTTTTGATTTCCAAAGGTATGTAGAAGTTAACCACCAATGGAGAAAATCTGACTGTTGAGATAGAACAATGCATTTCTGGCTGGGATGTCTTTCTCATTTTTATGTCTCCCTCTATCTCTCAATGATAGTTCCAAACTAATCATTCACAGTGTTTTAGTCAGCTTTTCATCACAGTGACCAAAATTCCTGAGAAGAAAAATGTAGAAGTAGAATACTTTATTTTGGATTACCATTTCAGAGGTTTAGTTTGCAGTAAGCCAACTCCAGAGCTGTGGATCCAAGGTGGGGCATAACATCATGGCAGAAGGGCATGGTGGAGGAAAGAACTCAAATGAGACAGCCAAAATGTGGAGAGAAGCCCACTCACCAGGGACAAAATATGAGGCTTTAAGTCAGGCCTCCAGTGACCAATCTCCTCCATCTACATCCTACACACGTTCAGTTACCCCTAAGTTAATCCTTATCAATGGATTAAATAGGTTACACCAATTAGGGTACACCTCTCATAGTTTGATCATTTCACTTCTGAACATTCATGTATTATTTCACACATGAGCTTTTGGAGGAAACCTCACATCTAAACCATAACACATACTATTAATAATATTATGTTGCTTCACATTCTAACACAAATTTCTAGTTTGAAATGATTTTATTTTTAATTTCTATATACCTAGAAAACATTTTACCCAAAAGTCTTTCTCTTTTAGTTACTCTTAAGAAATTTTATTTATATTCAAGGACCTGTTTGAAGTTGAAAGAAGTAAAACAAAGTAAGTTTTCAAGAAAACAGTCTTTTGTTGTTTCACAAACAAAACAAAATAAAAACCCCAGAGTTCACCCATGCTTCAAATATTCTACTAACAAGTAAAGAAAGATACTAAAAAAATGATAGATAGATATATATATATCCATCCTTTTCTATATATAGGATATATATATATATATATATATATCCTTTTCTATATATAGGATATATATATATTCCAGCCTTCCAAAGTGGTATAATTGATTGAAGTCAGACTTGGCTGAAGCATGATTGCAGGAGAGCTACCTGTTGAAAAATAATTACAAGTCAGCCAGGCACTTTAACTGCTGGCTCAGTGCAGCACTAAGGCACTTCTTTAAGACCTACTACACTGCTTTGGGGCCCATAACTTTGACACTGATGTCCTCTGTTTTCAATGTGAAGTCTGTATCAATTCAGCTCATTTTTTTCCTATTTAAGTCTGTGTTATTCTTGCCAGAGTGGCAAGAGATTTCTTAGTCTTACACTCTGCATTTTGCAAATAATGAAATGTTCTACTCAGCTATTAGAAACAATGATATTATGGCCTTTGAAGATAAATGGATAGCAATGGAAGAAATTATCTTGAGCAAAATTAGCCAAACCCAGAGACTCAGGGTCAAATATTTTCCTTCATTTGTGGAGGCTAAAGCAAAACCCAAACTTCAGTAAAAGATAGACAAGCTCTTGCACTAGAATTACCAAAATTGAAACAACTCATACTCTAGGGGAACCATACATATGTAAGGGGGGAAGTGGGGAGGGAAGAGGTAGAGGGAGGGGTGATAGGGTAGAATCAACAATGTGACTCACATGAGGAGTCAAATAATATTTGTGCAATCATTTAATTCTGGAAAATGCACAATCACACACACACACACACATATATATATATATGACATTCATATCTGTTATGGGGAAATATAGAAGAGTCAGACTGGGGTGTATGTAGGTGATGTGGGGTGATTCTGGGTTAGGATCAGGGCATATTATATTGTTATATACATATGCATTTATGGTTGTACAAGAACTTAACTCCTCAATAATATTTAATAAAAAGGTAAAAATGTAAAATACAGTTTATGAATGATATATGCAGTGTTACATTAACCTACGGATGAAATTTATTGTGTTATTCTAGCATCATTCTCTAATTTATTGTTGGATATTATACTAGTCTTGAGAAAATCCTCATATATACAGAAAAATTATTGTATTTTACTGCCATCTTTTCATAATTCACATATAATCTCAGGTTAAATTTTAATAAAATAGAAAGGATAGTCAAGTTTTAATTTGTGATGACGTGTACAAATAAATAACAACAGGCCCATCAAAACAAAAAGGCAATGCATGTTGCTTCTGATACCTTTAATTAGGAGCACACACAAAATGTGTGGTGGGGATTAACCCAGGTCTTTGCCCACGATAGGCAAGCATTCTACTTATCAGCTATGTCACAGTCCCGGAATGTGTAATTTTTTTGCATTCTAATACAATTAATTATTAATAAATTTGAAATAAAATGTGTGTGGATTCCTTTGAGCATATGTGGGTACTTTTAAGGTCTCATTTACTCATGTTTCAAAAAATATGTGTTCAGCAACTGCTTATCATTGGAGTTGTAGTAGAAAGGGTCAATTCGAATGTGTTTAAAGTAAGCTCACTGAAAAGGAGGCATTAGAGCAAAGGTCTCCAGGAAGCGAGGACCACTGCCACTCTCGACAAGGGAGAGGGCGGTCCAGGCATGGTGACAACTCTCAGAATGTCCTGGGGTGTGAGAGGAACCATACAGGGTGAAAAGGAGGGCGGGAATTGGCAGGTGGTGAACATAGAATGATATGAAGCATTTCCACCATCTGGGACCTTTTGGATATTCTGAGAACTGATTATCTTCATTTATTTATTATTTCATCTTTTTAACTCTGAGAGATGAGAAGTCATTTATTGTTTTGAGCAGATTCATAATTTAAGAAAACATAATTGGGAACACACTGATGTACTTTTGTTCCTCGTTTTACAGAAGTTTATTTTATGTGTTGGAAATTCTAAGACTGTCCCTACAAAACTGGTAATAGGGCAATATTAATGCTTGTGTCTCTGATTCCACCTCACTTTTCTACCTATATCAGCATTCATCTTTGTCACAACACTCAGGGATTTGTGAACAATGGTTGTTCAAGAAAGGTTATTTGAAATTAATTATCACTATCTGAGCAGGTATGATTTAACATGCCTTGTGAAAATCACTGGAAGCATCATTTTAAATTTATTGTAAAAGTATATAGTTACCCATATCCAATTTAAATATATATAATTACCCATATCCATAACCATGTCTATATCTATTTGCCTATGTGTAATCTCTATAAATACACAAATGTGTGTACATGTGTATAAAAACAGCACATGCATGTGTCACAAATATATATGTATTGCATATATCATAGATATAGTATAAACAATTATATAGAAAATGTTAGGATGTATATTTAATAAATTATTACTGTGTTTTATATACACTTACATTTAGAATAGTGCATATTACCTATAAATACTCCTATATATGTAAATATAATAAAAATTAAACATTATGCTTTAGACATTCCTTTGTGCACTTATGTAAATCACATATAAACGTATTCATTCCCCTCAAATCCCTTTTGAGACCAATTTTGTTGTGAGTCTGAGAATGAAAGCTGAGCATAAATTTCACTTTGAGGTGAGCCAGGGAATTCTAATTTTCCCTCAGAAATGAAACAGTCTCACCTGGAAAAGGAGCTAGGAGAGACAAGCTCTGTAATCAAAAAACAGGTGACTCTATGCAACTTTGTTTTCAGTCTCTAATGTTAAGTAATGGTAGTGCTTATTATTATATTATTTTTTGATTCCTATGCTCATATGTCCTGTAAGTCTGGAATTAATGAATCGAAAGGTTGTATTATTCCACAAATACCTCAGGTAAAAAATGCTATCATTCATCTATTTCTTATTTTTGTGTTGTGACAATCTTTCAAAACACAATCGCAAAGGTTCATTTTAAATCCTTTTGACAAAATGGTATAGGAGTCTGATTTAGATTTTAAGAGACTATTTGAAAGCATTTCAAGCAAATTGTCAGTCTTTGAGAAAACTGCAATTAACTATAACAAAAACAGAGAACTAAAAATGGACATATTTCAGATAGTAATTTGTTAGATATTGCAACACTTGCCTTAATGAATGGACACATGACACAGCAAAAAAAGGCCTGAAGTTTGTTTGTTGGAAAGACATTTCTAAAGGCATTGAGTTATTGGGATGTTTGCTCTGTGTACCACAATTTAGACTGATGATATTAATTTGGAACAATGTGGTTGAGATAGTTCTTAGGAAAATGAAGGATTTTTGTGTTTTCTGTTTATGCACGTTTTATTCCAGAGTTCCACAAGACCAAAATAATGCTGTCATTAAAAATCAATAAGCTAACACTCTCTGTAGGATGTATTTAATCTTGCCCCTTTATTATTGTTATGTTCACAGGTGATTTATATTGTAATCTTTGCTTTCAGCTAAATTAAAGAATTTTGACCTCTGTGGTTGTTCACAAATCCTTCTCCATCTTTATCTCCTTCCCAAGAGCCCTTCCTTCCAGCCCTCCTTGTTCTACTTCTAGTTTTACAAATTTGTGAACATCTCAAATTGGTGTCTGCAGAGTCAAAGGTGAATGCAATTAGTGATTAATGAGGAGGAACGGGAGAAAATCTCAGCCTCAATCAGATCCAGGTGCTGTCCAATTGCTCTGTCACAAACCTTTGACAGTCCTGTTTCTGCATCCTTTTGACACAGGTTCTGCCCTGCGGATCCTCTGGTCATCAGGTCCACAGCACGGCACCTTTTCATTCAATCCATGGCAGATATAGCATTAACTCTCGCTCAGGTCCAGCAGATAAAGAGCCCATAATCTCTGCTGAAACCTTCCATTGGTAATGCTGGGAGTCCTCTTAGAATTTGGTGGAGACGAGGGTATAGGAATCTCAGTCCTGCAGGAAGTGAAGCCGAATAGAATATATGCTTCAATGTCTTAAAATTATTACTACAGTACATTCTTCACACAAAAACTATACATAGCATCTGAAAATAATCTCAGCACAGTTCCATTTCATTTATCAAATTGATACACAATTTAGTGCTGCAAAATAAAAGGGGATTCAGCAACTTCATTTCTAATCCACCCCTTCCATTATAAGACTGTCTATCGTTGATCTTCATTTGTGATTAAAGCTGGTGCCAGCTCTGCAGTTTGGCCTGTGTTTGGGCACCGGAATAGAAACTGTGCAGACTTCTGTCATGTTAGCAAAGTTAAAAATTCAATTCCTGAACTGATCGCTATTGCCTGGATTTTCATAGGTTTAGCTGGATGCTTTTTGAATCCTGACGCTGGTGGAAATTAGTAGTCTCTTACAGATCTGCAAATCTGGCTGTGACAAGTGACTGACTATAGCGGTGAATTTATTCCTTTCTAAATGTTTAATCTGTCCCCAAGGAAGTATATGAACCACAATAAAGTTTAGTAAAGGAAAGAGTATTTTTCAGATTACAAAAAATCATTGACTACAAGTCTTTCTGAATGACCTTGTCAACCATGTGGATTGGTTGCAGAAGACTGAGATTTTGTTTTTAATGACAGCAATCACATTTTGGGCAATTACTTCTTTGATTTATATGAAGAGTCATATCATGACTAAAATACACATTTCCCCCCTAATGAAAGTTATAATCATTTCTAAAAATAATAAAGCATAAAGTAAAATCCAGTCTATCAAATAAGTGACAAACATCAGCATACATTCCTTTTTCATTGCAAATATTGGTGTTGATGTGGGGTGGCAATGATGGGGAGCATTAGGATATTGAGAATTTTGGAAGATGAAGAGTGAGTCTCTGAAAAAAAAGGATCACAAAGTGGATCACAAAGTGGATGTTGAGGACATGGAAAAAAACCTGCAACTGGGGCCTAATTTTAAACATCATAAACTTATGTTCTGACATAAGCACTTAAACACTTGTCATGCAAATGTGTTTTGGGCCATATCAGCATGACAGTAGCAATAAACAAAACAAAACAAACAATTAAACAGACAAAAAACAGAAAAGCTCATGATTATCTAATTCAGACTTGTTAAAATGGTGTAATTAACTGTAGGGACAAGGGTGAGGCCCAGTCCTGGGGCCAAGGTTCGCAGATCCAATAGGTGAGTGAAGATGCAAGTGATGGTGGAAAATATTTCTCATTTTCATTCAGAAATGGAATAAGCCTTTTGCTCTCTCTTCTTCTCTCCCTATCTTTCCCATAGGCCTTTTTTATGAATAGTTCAAACAAAAAAAGCACACAGAAAGCAGGTTAGAGCAGTGGATGCATGCCCACAAGTGAGTGTTATGACCTTGAGTGTAGACACTGACTCAGTTGCCTGGCCTTGGCTGCACACTGACCACAACACAGTCTTGGCTGAAAGCCTAACAGAACAGCATAGCCCACTGGAAGTCTCCTCGAGGAAGACGAACTGCAGGCATTTTTTGGACCTCCCCCAACAATAGTGCCTCTATTCATTAGTCATAGATGACTAATGAATGTGCTGTTACTCTGTTCTTAGAAGCCAGGATTGTTAATCTCTACAATCACCCAGCCCATGATTATGGCCTCTCTTAGGAAGAAAATTGGAATCAGTGGAAAAATGGCATTTTGGTGTAATTGAGCTTATGTTTATTCACAAAGTGTTTTGTTTTCCTTATGTGCTGCCAGACATCTGGATAAAGACTGAACATTTTAGCAAAATATCAACATCTTTTCATGTATCTAAATGTTGATTGCATTTATGTTTCACTCTAAATATTTGATGAAATTTAGTTTTATCTACAAAATGTATGTCCCACTGCTGTTATTTTTAAAATTATTTCTCATTGTAGCATTGCAAATGGAGGGAAATGCCTAGCGTGGAAAGAGAGTAAATATATAATGGAATTTTAGAATCAGAAGAGATTAGTATAGTGTTGGTCTACTTCAATTATTGTGTCTAATAATTTAAAAAATAAAAAGCTTCACTTGGCTACATCATGTGATATTTGTGGCCAAGCCCATCAAGAATCTCTCTCTTACACAACAAATGTCCTTTACTTTCCTCTCAATAAATTAGTTCTGATCAGCAAAATTAGTAAACATAAAGTGAGAAACCAAACAAAGGATGTCTGTTAGTCTCATTACTGAACAGCATATTCTTTTAAGTTATACTTCTTGGAAGAATAAAATACTTTAGTTAAAATTTGAAAAAAATAACAATTTTGCTTAAGATATGATTTATCATCTCACACCAAATAAAACACACTTAGAATCATGCAAAATGTAGACTTTCAAAAATTTGAAATTAGAAAACCAATGTGTTAAATGCTATTTGCCAGGGACTAAGGTTCGAAAAAATAGGTAGATGTCCGATGTGCAAAAATATCTGGTTATGAGATAAACAAGTTCTAAGATTCTAAAATACATAATGGGCAGTGACTGATTTGTTAGTTTGATTGTGATAATCCTTGACACATGTATCTGTATGAAATCATCACATCACATATCCTGAACATATATAGTACATGTCCATTGACATTTAATATTTAAATCAATAAGTATATAAAAACCTAATGAGTAACTGGATAAAAATATGTCCTATCTCTAAATAATAAGTAGTGAATTTTATTTAAGTATTATCCCACAATGAAAATCATCTCAAGAAGTTTTATTTTAAAATAAAACTGTGACCATTACACTAATCACTTCCCATTTCAATGGCATAAATATTCACTTATTTTCTTCACACATTTGGGTTCTAATGTATAAGAAGTATGTTGGGAGATCCATAAAATAAATCAAATCTTATTTATTTGCATATATAACTAATGATTGACAGGAGATATTCATGGAGGACATGATAGATAAGATGGTACTTGAAGGATACATAGAAATATTTCCATGATAATTTACATTCCATTATGTTTTTGTTAGTACATTAAGATTATCCATAATAGTGTGGTTCATTGTGACATATTCAGGTATATATTTACTCCTGGGAATGAAATGACACAAATTATGATAATTCACATTCTTCAATATCCACTATCAGAGAGAACTAATTGTTTTTAATGATGGTGTTAAAATATATGAGTCATTTTTTTATGGGCTCAAACACTTAAAATGTATATTTAGAAATTTATTAATAGCAGACTATTTCCAAATTGAAAGCATTGACTCTTTAGAACATCTTTACAGTTTCAAATTTTCAATTAAAATGTTACAAGTCTTTCCTCTCCAATTATTCTTCAAGGGTGATAACATGTATTCTGCCTCTGAAGATGAGCAGAATGCAAATTCCAAAGTGGGTAAAACAACATGGGAAGCATAATTGTGTGTCAGTTCCCAGGGGAGCATGATTTTGCCCTCTTAGTGGAAAGCATATTTTGTATCAAGCGGAATCACACAGAGTCGTGATCTGTACTTCTAGGGCAATTGGGTCATGTGTTTTGCCCCTACCTGAACATGGCATACATATTGTCAAGCCCCCTGTTGAAAAATAGTGTTGTTATTTCACACATGTAGCACCTTTGACTACAAGAAAATGCTACCACCTTGAATAAATTCCTCCCTAGTATTTTACTGAATCAAAGAGGAAGGAGTCCATATCTTCCTTTCCCTGTGGTTCCAAAACTACATGTGAAAAACAAAAATAACCCTCTTACGTGACTACATCCTTCTCAATCATTGCAATTTCACCAATGCCTGTGCCTAATCTGGGAAACTTTGATTAATGCCATAAGCCTACTGTGCTACCTTGATAGCTGAATATTATTTCTATTGAGAAGTGCATCCTTTTTATATTTTTGAGTGTCACTTCTTCTATTTTAAGCAAATAAAAAGTACAAATCTTACAAAACTACTAAACAGGGATTATTATTAATTTATAAGATAATTTTTGGAAGATTAATAACATAGAGGATCAGCTGATTGTAATACAGGGATAAAAAAAATCACTGAAACTCTGATATTTAAGTAAATAAGAACTATAAACAAGAGGACCTAGAAATAAGGGTGAAAAAGCTTCAATTAAACTGTTTGTTAAGCTATAGTGATTTTGAAGATGCAAATAATATTTATATTTATAAATACTTTTTGCATAAAAATTTAGATTTTATTTCACTTGACATTGTGATTATTGAACGTTAGAAGTCATGCATATCATCTGTTTTGTTTTTTAGAATTGGTCTCACAGCATAAATGCAAGAGTTCAGAAAGGAAGCTCATCCAATTTTATTCTACTTATACCTTTTTGGAATGACTTTACATAAACAGTATTAATCACATATTTATTTCCACTAACAGTTTCACACATTGTAGCATTTTACTATTTTCTGTAATTCACCAAGATTATTTGCATATACTCTCCAAAAAAGTCATTTAATAAATATAAATAGTTTCTCCAGATTCTTAATGAAGTCCACTTTCTAAGAGTTTTTTGTTAGTTTTTTATAATATTTGATTATTTTTCCTTTAACTTCATAGCTTTTCACATTTTCACACACTTCACTTACCCATGGCCTATAGGCCTATATTTAATTTATTAACATGTGAAACTCTTTCAAATGAAATGAATACTCGTGTATCAGAATGTTAGTAATTACCATATATAAAAGGCTTGATGTTATCAATTTTGACTTATAGGAGATAGTTATAGAAACATTTTAAAAATGGTATCTATTAATGCCTGTACAGAAGATTCTCCATTATCATGATAAAATGGTTAACAAGTGTTATAAAAATAAACTACTTTAAAATGAAAATAAAATAACAAA